>JAJHZJ010000406.1:1551414-1689619 GCA_023548195.1 Bettongia penicillata ogilbyi | reverse complement strand
ATTGGTGAGAAAGGAACATATTGTAGTCAAAACTGATTTATTAGAGGGAATATTGTTTTAAGAATACTTTATATGAACTATACCCCTAAAGAGATCAAAAGGAAGTAGAAAATGTTCTATATATTCAAATATATTTATAACAATTCTTTTTGTGGTCGCAAACAAAAAAATAAAACAAACTAGAAGTGAAAATGATGCTTATCAATTGAATAATGGATAAATAAATTTTGATATATGAATGTAATTCAATTCTATTGAACTGTAAGAAAGGAAGCAATAGATGAGTTCAAAGAGATATGGAAAGGCCTGTATGAATTGGCAAAGAATGAAATGAGAGCAAAACTAGAAGAACCAATTTTACTATAACATCAATATTATAACAATACACAATTATAAGGGCATATAAACTGATGAATAATAAAATGAATAGAATTAGGAAAATAAGTTATACAATTAAACAACATGGTAGAAACAAACAAGTTTGAAATCGGTAAGAACTCTGAGCAGTGCATGATATCCATGATTCTAGAAGGCCAACGTTGAAGCAAGCTACCTCTTGACAGAGAGAGGCTGTATTCAGGGGTGGTTGTGTTCATCCTTTGTTTTCGAAGAAGACCATGACATCGGAGCAATGATGACATGACTTGCACTTGACTTTGTTTTGAGTGAGGGAGGGCTGTGCAAGGTCACCAGCCAGGAGATTCAGGGGACAGAATAATACATACATATGCTTCATACATACATGTATGCAATTTAATAATGTCTGTCTATATGAATATGTAGAACAGTCAATGAGGAATTTACTTTGCTTGACTATGGATATTTGTTACAGGAATTTTTCTTTCTCCCTTCTCTCACTCTGCTACCAGGAAAGAAAATGGCGCTTTTTAATTAAAAAATGAAATTCAGGGTTTTGTAAAGGAGTTCCAGTGTTAACTGAAAGGCACTAGGAAGAATGCTTCCTAGACACACTCTCTCTCTCTCTTTCTCTCTCTCTCTCTCTCTCACACACACACACACATACACACACACACACACACGTGCACACACACATGAACAGACTGTTGATGACTGCCATGGGTCAAAATTTTGTCCCCCGTGAAAATGAAATTCCCCATGAAAGGAGTAACACATCGCTCCTGTTATCAATCATTTACATTTTAGTGTAAATTTACTTATGAAATAATTTTTCCTTAATATATTACATTATAATGAGGAAAATGTAAAGAGAGGATAAAGGTACAGGAGTCTTGGTATAGGGGTTGCTAAGGAGATGGGGAGTGCTATAGAAGAGGATAAAGGATATAAAAGAAAGTAAAGATGTTGAAGGTATACTTTGCCTATTTCAAAATATTCTTCCTAAGTCACAGATCTGACAGCCTTATTCTTTTCCTCAGAAACCTTCAGTGACTCTCTATTGCCTCTAGGAAAAACTGTAAGATTCTTATGTGAATAGTCCTCATTTGTAAGCACCTCCAAAATCTGTCTCCATCCAACCTTTCCATCTTAATTTCACATTACCATCCTTCACTCACTATATTCAAGCCAAAATGGTCTATTGCAGAAATTCAGTTTGCAGTCTCCCACTTCATGCATTCACATGAGCTTTCTCCTATAGCTAGAATGTACTCCTGCTTCCTCTCCACTTTTCAAACTTAACTTCTTTCAAGGCCAATCTCAGGTATCACTTTCTTTTTTTTTTATAGTTTTAATTATTTATTTTTAGATTTCGACATTCATTTCCACAAAATTTCGAGGTCCAATTTTTCTCCCCATTTCTCTCCTCCCCCTGCCCATAACACCTTGCATTCTGATTACCCCTTCCCTCAATGTTCCCTTCCTTCTGTCATATCCCACCCTTCCCTTATCCCCATCTTTTCTCTTTTCTTGAAGGGCAAGATAGTTTTCTATACCCCATTACCTGTATTTCTTATTTTGCAGTTATATACAACAACAATTCTCAACATTCGTTTCTAATACTTTGAATTACAGCTTCTCTCTCCTCCTCCCTCCCCACCCATACCCACTGAGAAGACAAGCAGTTCAATGCAGGCTATATATGTGCCATTCTACACAAGACTTCCATAATAGCCATGTTGTGTAAGACTACATTTCCCTCCATCCTACCCTGTCCCCCAGTTATTTTATTCTCTCATTTGACCTTGTCCCTTCCCCAAAGTGTTTACTTCTAATCACTCCCTTCTCCCATTTGCTCTCCCTTCTATCATCCCCCTCACCCCACTTGTCCCCTTCTCCCCTACTTTCCTGTGGTGTAAGCTAGATTTTCATACCAAACTGAGTGAGCATATTGTTCCTTCCTTAAGCCTTAAGATGAGAGTAAGCTTCACTTTTCCCCTCTTACCTCCTTCCTTTTCTCCTCCATTGAAAAGAAATTTTCTTCTCTCTTTTATGAGTGATAGTTTGCCCCATTCCATTTCTCCCATTCTCCTCCCAATCTCTCTCACTGCTTAATTTTATTTTTTTATAGATATCCCTTCTGATTCAACCCAACCTGTGCTCTCTATGTGTGTATGTGTGTGTGTGTAATCCCTCCACCTACCCAAATACTGACAAAAATCTCAAGAGTTACACATGTTATCTTTCCATGAAGGAATGTAAACAGTTCAGCTTTAGAAAGTCCTTTATAATTACTCTTTCCTGTTTACCTTCTCATGCTTCTTTTGATTCTTATGTTTGAAAGTCAAATTTTCTCTTCAGTTCTGGTCTTTTCATCAAGAAGCCTTGAAAGTCCTTTATATCATTGAATGACCATTTTTCCCCTGACGTGTTATACTCACTTTTGCTAGGTAGGTGATTCTTGATTTTAATCCCAGTTTCTTTGACTTCTGGAATTGCCTATTCCAAGCCCTTTGATCCCTTAATGTAGGAGCTGCCAGATCCTGTGTTATCCTGCAATCACCTGGGGCTGGAAATCTCCTCCACTCCATCTTTCTGTGACTTCTGCTGCTCTAGAATTTTTTGAGAGTTTTTCTTTACAGGTATTTTATGGGCTGTGGGGGAAAAGCGAAAGTATGTATGCCTTTCTACTCCACCATCTTGGCTCCATCCCCCCCAGGTATCACTTTCTTAAAATAGAAATAAAGCAAGAAGACCCAGTCTTTATAAAACCTATGGTAGCAATGACTGAGAGGGAAGGAAAGATATTAAGAATAATTTTATGGAGTCAAAAGCAAAACAAATGATTATTGGATTTAAGAAGTGAGAAACAAGAAGAGAAGAAAGCCATGGTGTCTGGCAGTACTTTCTGGATGTCTAAGTATTGGTTGTAATGCAGCTTTCCATCTCCTTCAGCCTGAATCCCAAATCAGCCCTTCAGTGTTTATGAACAACATATGCTGTGGCAAACACTATTTCAGGCATGGGAGGGCAGACAGCATTAAGGCTAAAACCAAAGTCTCTACCAGGGCAATGTCAAAGGGATACATTCTAAGCAATGAAGATAATTGGAGGAAAGGCATAGATGGAATAAATGGAATCCTAGGTTTGAAGAACATCAAGTAGGCTCTTTTGTCTGGAATGCAGAATAAGTGAAGGGGAAGAATAGAAAATCTAGGAAAGTAGGCTCTAGCCTTGCTCTGCCTTCCCTTCCCTTGCCTTGCCTTCCCTTCCCTTCCTTTCCTTTTATCTTTTCCTTTTCCTTTCCCTTCCCTTATAGAAATTCATTATAACCTGCAAATAGTATTTGACTTCATTTTAAAATATATATTGAAATATTTTTTTTACACAACAAAGAACCACTCCTTCCCACTCCTCATCAGTACATTCATTATTCCCAAAGCATTTAGTTTATTGATCATTAAGAGAAAAGAAGGGCACATTCTTTAACCTTGTCATAATGGTACCAATGGTGGATTACAGAATTTGGCCAGAGTTTTGATACTTTGCCATGTCAAGTTTACTTATATTGTTGTAGTCACTTTATCTATGGTTCTTGATTTTGCATTGCTTGATCCAAGTCTTTCTACGTTTCTGTGGATTCTACCATCCTTTGTTCACCATATTTGCCCACATCATTTGTCCAAAATATTTTTTCCATCATTTTTTTAGGAAAATCATACTGAGTATCCTAAATATACATCTTTTTTTTTTCAATTTTCACATTAGGAAATGTTTATCAGAGTGGGGGGAGGGGAGATGAGAGAATGCTTTAGTATTATAATATACTTATTTTTTTAGAAAGACAAAAAGATAATATGTGGCCTGCCTCCTGCATCTTTCCTCAAAAATCTAACCTACATGTTTAGCTTTCTTGGACAATACCTGCCCTTTCTACCTTTGAGGGTAATTTTGAGAAGAGGGCTTTGGCAAACCTAAAATACTGTATAAATATGAATGACTGTTGTTGTACTTATTTACTCCTTGGGGCTAATGTGTTTTCCCCACTCTTTCGTAATTTGCCATTTCATCACTTAAACAAAATGTTCAATTTCATCAGTAAAAAGTCAAGAAGTTTAATATTTTTCTTGTTTTTATTCCTCATATTTCAGTCTTCTTGTGAGTTTTAGGATGGAGACAGTGGTGTTCATGTTTTAATTGTCCCCTTCTTTTTCCCTGAAGGAAATAAAATTCATATTTCCTTTTGCCATTTTTATGTGACCACAGCTATGCCATCAATAGTTTTAGGAGGTTTTCTCCATTGCAAATGTAATAAAACAGTGAAAATTAATTTCCTATCGTTGGAATCCAAGTGTCCCAATGTCTCGATACAGTGCTAAAGTAAAACTGTAAAGTTAATGGAATTGTAAAATCGGCAAGATGCTCTTTTGTTGGAGAAGGGAAATTGGTTCATCATTGGGGTTTGAAAGGTTTATGACAACAGGACCATCTAAATCAGCAATTAACATTCAAAAACCCTAATAAAATGGCCCTGTTCTTTTTTGCCAGCAGAAACAAGAGCCCTATTGAAAGGCTGAGAGGCTTTTTCATTTGAGTTTTAATCCAAAACCAAATTACAGTTTTGCTTTCTCTCTAAATGTTGTATGGAAAGGAAGGAGCTATATTTTAAAAGAACAACATTTACTTCTTTTGCTTTTCCTGGTGTGATTAAAACATTGATGGCATCACAGGATCCCTACACACCTTGACAGCTGTCATTGTTGTTGAGCACAAATAGAGCACCAAATAGAGGTTTATTAGTAAACTGTGCTGCTGGGCCATGGAGGTACTTCTTCCATTTCAAGTAAACATCTGTTGCCATATTTTCAGCTTTTTTCCCATAAACCTTGACAAAGTCAAAGGATCCCATTCCACATGCAGTAGAAGTTCTAAATTTTGCAACTTTTGTTAGTTCCCCTTCTCTCCGCCCCTCAGTCTTGGATCCACTAGATTTATATTCCAAGGTAAGAAACTTTCAACAATGACTTTTCATTATGATCTGGGTTGTTTGGTAAGCAATGGGATTTTGGAAGATGAAGTGATATTAAGTTAGCATATTTCTAGTAGAAGGGGAAAGGCTGTTGGAAAGCTGTCTCAAATAATTCTGGGAAAATGGGTCCAACAAAAGATTTTAGGATTGTCTAATTTTGCCACTGCTTTGGAGATTCAGCTGAAGAGACCCCAAACCATCCCATGATGACAAGTTCTTCAAAGGTATCCATAACCATACTTTAGAAATATCCATCTAAACAGAGAAGCATGGGGAAATTCAGATTTGAAATGGAATGAGTTCAGAGAAATATTTAGCTTTTAGGCCATCTCCTAGTTAAATGAATGAATAAACTCCCTAGGACAAAAAAAAAAAAAAAGGCAAGCTAGAAACCAATGTAAAAGAAGCATTGCTCACCAAGATCTGAAAATAGCCCAGACTGAAAGGTATGCTTTTAGACCAAGAAGGCAGAAAAAACTAATTAGACGAGAAGCAACCGTGAATAAACATGTTAGCAGAATCAATAACTGGAACTGATCAGCTATTTCTTTAATTGTGCCAGCTGGGCTGCGGTGATGTGCTTAGCAGAGCATAATTACTACCTTCAATCCTAGGACCAAGATCTTTGCTGATTTTTTTCCCTGTCTCTCTTTTTACATCAATAGCTGGGCATATGCCATTTAATAATAATGCTAATAGAAAGGTTTGAAAAAATCCTGGAAAATGGGCCACTCTTAAATGTAAGATGATATTATGTGAATAATTAGAACTAGAGTGAGCCAGTAAGCCACTTGTGACCTAATAAGAAGGTAGGCTATCAAGAAAATGTAACTAATTTCTTAATTTAAAGGCCATTATGTGCTCTGTGTGCAAAGCTGCATTATGAAAAGTAGGGACAATTTGCTTTGCTATTTTAGCATGGATTGTTCTAATTTGTACAGCTATGATTGATTGAAGTTCCAAGCATCGTGACTACTTGCAACTTGAAAGTCCATGCAGTCCATCTGCCTGCTACCATTAGTGAGGAATTAAGGCGGTCTGCAAGTTACACAAATAAAGGGAGTGGAGTGGAGAAAGGTTTCACTGATTAATTCCAAAAAAAAAAATCCTAGCCCAATTTCTTTGTACACTTTTCCCCTCAAATGACAGCAAAACAAAGGTTTGTAAGCATGTAATAGACTGGAAAGACCAGTGTTTAAAGCCTATGGGTTTGGCTGTGTGTGACCAAAGAAAGCTTATCGTTTTTGACATACAGCTGTGGGAAAATGACCCTCTTTAGGGCAGTTGTCACCTGGAAAAGTGACATGTTAAAGGAAAATGTATACTTGGAAAGGGCAAAAACACAAAAGACTGGCAGATTCTGATAAAGATAAATAATTTCAGATACTCATCCAAGCAGGCCAATTTTGCTTGCCTAGAAACTGGGCCATAGGAAAACAATGCTTCTTTAATTCATTTTGAACTGAACAAGACCCCATAAAAATGAGCCAATCAATAAATCTGCTTCTAGTCATAATCAAAATGTCTAATAGAAACAAACAAAAATGTTCAAATGTAAATGGTTCTGAGGTTTGTTTTATTTGTTTTTCTTATCTAATGGATTTGGTTTGATTTCCCTTCATTTTGGTGGTTCTTTGGTATAAAGAAAACTCAGAAAAGATAAATTTTGTCAATTTTCTCAAAAGAGAAAAAGGTGGATTCCCAGTCCTTAGCAAAATTTTAGACATATTCATTCCATGAGTGGTTTGCGAACAATTTAGAAAGTGAACCATCAATCACAAGAAACAGCCATAGGTTTAACAAGAGAGAATCTTTGCAAATTTAGGTCATTTCTCCTCTTGATAAAGTTACTACACTAGTAGATTAGGGTAATTAGGGTAATAGATACGTGATATCTGAAATTCTGGAAGGTATTGGACAAAAACTCTCATGATAGCTTAATGAATAAGATGGATAGGAGCAGTTAAATGATATCATTAAATGGATTTCAAGTGGGAAGAATGATCAAATCTAAAGAGTATTGATTAATGGATTGATGTCAATCATCATAGTGCATAGCATCATGCTCTGCAGTTGTCTCCAATCCAACTTGGTTCAATGTCTTTTTATCAATGATTTACATGAGGACATTAGCTATATGTTTATTGAATATTTGGTTGAAGCAAAGCTGAGAGACATTATTACTATGCAGATGTTTGAGATCCAGAAATGCTGGAATGCTGGACTTAATATAGTAATATAGAATTTAATAGGAACAAGTGTGGTTTAGATTCAAAGAATTTAAACATGAAAGATTGAGAAAATGTGATTTAGGGATGATGCTCCTGTGGTGAAGACAGTGGTTTTAATTGCTTGAAAATTCAATATGAGTCAATAGTATGATGTGAATGAGGAATAAGTTTCTTTAGTTAACATGATCCAGATAAATACCGACAATTATAATTCACATTGAGATGTTGTTTTAAGGAAGAGATCTAAATAGATGCATATCATCCAGATCAATGAATATGATAAGTTTCAAGGTACTGTTTCAGATGTCTTCTGGAGTTCTGGGTTCTGTTCTTTAAAAGAGACACTGGCAAGCTGGAACCCATCCAGTGGAAAGTAACCAAGATGTAAAGGGCACCTAAAACTAGATTTCTAAAGAATGATTGAAAGAACTCTTTGGATTATTAGCCATCATCAGGGGTTCTTAACCTTTTTTGTGTGTCAGAACTCTTCAGAAACTTGGTGAAGCTGATGGGCATCTTCTTGGAATATTTTCAAATAATTGAAGAAAATGTTAAATGTCAATAAGAGGTTAATGAAAAAAAAGATGGATTTTTTCCTTATCCTACTCCCAGTTCCCCTGAAATCTATTCATGGATAGCAGGTCAAAACCCCTGATTTAGAGGGAAAAAAAGACAGTGAGAATGGGTAAATTCCAAGTATTTGAAAGGTTGGGGGGCAGGATAGGATGGAGGGAAATATAGTTAGTCTCACATAACATGACTATTATGGAAGTCATTTGCAAAACTACACAGATATGGCCTATATTGAATTGCTTGCCTTCCGAATGGTGATGGGTGGGGAGGGAGGGAAGAAGAGAAGTTGGAAGTTAAAGTTTTAGGAATAACTGTTGAGTATTGTTCTTGCATACAATTAGGAAATAAGAAATATAGTTAATGAGGTGTAGAAATTTATCTTGCCCTACAGGACAAAAGAGAAGATGGGATAAGGGAAGGGAGGGATGTTAGAAGGGAGGGCAGATTGGTGATAGGGGTAATTAGAATGCTCAACGTTTTGGGGTGGGGAGGAGAGAAATGGGGAGAAAATTTGTAACTCAAAATTTTGTGGAAATGAATGTTGAAAACTTAAATAAATTAAAAAAAAACATATTTGAAAGGTTGTCATAGAAAATGCATTAGATTTATCCAGTGTGACTCCAGAGGGCAGAACTGGAACCAAAAGTTGAAAATGACAGTTGTCAAGTCAAGGAGCATTTATTAAGCACCTACTATGGGTCAGGCACTGTGCTAAGCATTTGTAATGCTATACAAGCAGAAGAACAGTCTCTGCCTTCAAGGAGATTCCATTCTAATGTAGGATGACAATGCATAAATGGAATTGCAAAAGGGAGGAGGGAACCTTTAGAAAGGCATGGTAGAGAAAGTCCAGAGAACCAGGAGGGCAGTCGAAGAAGAACAGAGAAAGGGAGAAAGAGAGATAAGATTTTAGTTCAACATTAAGAAAAATAGTCTAATAATTAAGGTTATAGAAAAACAGAAAGACCTGTGAATACCAAAAAATTTAAAATGTTCAAGAAGAAGATGGCTATAGAGCAAGTTCCTTCATGGTTTAAGAGTTGTAATTGTGTGCAGAATGCTGGAATTAGCATCAAGAAGGCCTGGATTCAAATCTTGCCTTTAACATTTACTGTGTGTGTGTGTGTTTGTCCTTTGTTGCCAAAGAAGACCATGCCATCAGAGAAATGATGACCTGACTTGCACTTGACTTTGTTTTGAGTGAGGGAGGGCTATGCAGGTCACCAACCTCACTTCTCCAGAGCCATGTGAATCCAGTGACCAGATACTCATCAGGATGACTGCAGATGATCCAAAATGAGGCAATTGGGGTTAAGTGACTTGCCCAAGGTCACACAGCTAATGAGTGTCAAGTGTCTGAGGTGAAATTTGAACTCAGGTCCTCCAGACTCCTGCACTGGTGCTCTGTCCACTGTACCACCTAGTTGCCCCTTAACACTTACTAGCTATGTGACCACAGGTGAGTCTCTGGGTTTTGTTTTTATCGTTTGTATAATGAAAGGGTTGGAATCAATGATCGCTAAATTCCCTTGCAGTTTCTAATTTATGATCTTACAACCCTCAAGATCTTTCTAAGTCTGAGATTCTCTGAATTTACAAAGTTATTAAAATTGAACATTATGGCTATATTCTGTGTCGACTCTGTATTATCTTCAATCCACCAGCCAGCCTCCAGGAGGTAGGATAGGCTTTCCATTTCTTCAATGACGTTGAGAAGAAGAGAGAGTGGGGTTCATCATACCATCCCACAAAAGAAGTTTTCCATAAAGAGTTCTGGCTCAGAACTCAGAGACTGTGAAACAGAAAAATTAAAAGAAAACCTTTTAACAAGTAAGCAGTGTACAGAGAAACATATCCACATAAAGACCATGTTTACCTATTATATATATATATTACATACACATATGCATGTGTGTATATATCTGTGTGTATGTACATGCACATATGTGTACTTATATGTATGCATATATATACACACATACAAATAAACACACACACATAAATGTTTCCTTCAGTAATTCGAGTTCATCAGTTCTTTTTCAGGAGATGGCTTCATTATAGACTCCTGGAGATATCACTGGTTGTTCCTTTGATCAGAGTTCTCAAGCCTTTCAAAGCTGTTTTTATTTGCAATGTCTTACTTAGTTAGTATATAAAATATTCTCCTTGTTCTGTTTCTTTCACATTACATCGGTGTGTACTTTCCAAGATTCTTGAAATAATTTCTTTCATCATTTTTAATGGAGCAATAATAGTATTCTATTTCATTAATATACCACAATTTGTCTAGTGATTCTGCAATTGATATATGTATCCTCCTTAATTTTCACTTCTTTGCTTTTGTTTCAATTTTTTTTTTGGAGTCAGGAAATTTTGTTTTGCTTGCAATGGTTCCTTCTCCATTATCTGCCCCCTCCCTCACTGCCCATTTCTCTGTTGAATTTGATTTCTTTTCACTTCAAACTCTATGTGTGTGTGTGTGTGTGTGTGTGGTCATCTCTCCTTTGTTTGGTTTAGATAAGAGTGAGGTTCAGCTGAAGCCCTCTTCTCTAACACCTTACTCTATGTTTGCATACTCTTCTCACTCACTTAAAATGGCAAGAGATAGTAAGTCCTGCCTGCTTTTTCCTCTTACATTAATACACTCTTCTTTTTCTCTTCTTTTTTTCCATCTTAAAGTTTATTTCCCTTTTATTATTAACTCCTTCAAAACCTTTTGAAAACATTAAGCTTCTAAAGGGACACTTATTTCCTCTCCCCCATTAGAAAGTTATTCCTTCATTATTATATAGTACTTTCTAAGTGGTTTTATATGTGTGTGTGTGTGTGTGTGTGTGTGTGTGTGTGTAGATAGATCTAGACCTATCTATATCTATCTCTGTATCTATTTCTCTATATAACTATGTATATACACATACACACATCTTTTCTGATTTCTCTTGAGTACTGTGACTGCGTTTCAAAGTTCCAATAAACTCTGATCTATTCCTTAGAGAGATTTGGAAGTCTTCTATTTCATTAAAGAAACATTTTTCCTCTTGTAGGATTGTACTTAGCTTTGAAAAGTGAGTTATTCTTTTCTATAAACTTGCATCTTTTGCCTTTTGTGCTCCACGACTTCTTCTCAGTCAAGTCTTGCTGTGATTCTGACTTGTGACTCATTGCTGCCCAATTTTTTTTTTCTTTCTAGCTAATTTTATTTTTTTATCTGAAGAACTTTGCATTTATGCTATGATATTTCTGAAAACATTTACTTTGGGTAGTTCTTTTAGGAAGCTTATTTCTATTTTTGAATTTTTTTTCTGGTTCTAGAAGATCTGAAAGTTTTTATTTGTGATTCCTTGAAATATATTTTCCATTTCTTTAAAAAAAAATCAGTCTTCAGAGAGCCTGACAATTTTTAAATTTTCTCTCCTTTTCTTGAGTTCCAAGCCAGTTACTTTTTATAGTAGATACCCTATTGTTTTCTTCCATTTTTAAGAGTTTTTTGATTTGTTATACAATTTCTTGATGTCTTGCGAAATTATTGATTTCTGTTTGGTTTATTTTAGTTTTCAAGGCTTCTCCTATATGGACAAGGTTTATTATTTCTTTGAAGCTATTTATTTTCCTTCCAATTCTTCCCTCAAGAGTTTTTTTTTCATGTTTTTTTTAAATCTCTTACTTCATTTTTGTTTTTAGGCATTCATGTAGTCTTTATGGAAAATCCATTTTTTCCTCCTGTGAGTCTTTACTTGTAGATGTTCTAGAATTATTCTCTCCTTCTAGGCTGGATTTTTGGATCTTTATAATATTCTGTATCTTCTTTAGTTCACTTATCTCTCCAGCCTTAGTTCTGAATTAGAGCTTTCTTACAGGATTAGTTTCCACTCCTCTTTTTTGCTTTTGTGTGTGGGTGGGGGGAGGGAGAAGGTAGTGAGCTCAACTTGGGATCGCCCTGTGACATCTGAATTTCTGCTCTGAATTCCAGCTTCTGGGACTACCCCTGCCCGCCCCCCCACCCTGATGCTACCCCTTAGATTGTTGACAGCCAGAATACTGGATTTTCAGGACCCTCTGTGATATCTCAGAACAGTATGCTAGTGACCTCAGAACCCTAAGCCTGGAGTGTCCAGATCTGAACATTCTGACAACTGTACTTCTCATTCTTGGTATTTTCCAAGGTTCCTGCTTTTTGACTACCCTAGGCCTTTCTTAAAGGAGCCTACTTCTAGATACAGAGTCCTGAAGGTTACATGTGTCTCTGGTCCCTCTAGTCATGGGTCACTTAAGACATTGGGGTTTATACTAGTGCTAAATTTTCTAGTGCTTTCAACTTCTGGCTGACTTTTTGTGCAATTCCGAAGTGGATAAAATAATTTACTACACATGTTCTAAAGATGAAACTCCTATTAGCCTTGTTAAACATACGAAGAATTAAAGGATAACAAAGACCTTGGTTTGACTCCCAGCTTTGCAACTTGAGCAGAGTTTTCATTTCTCTGGGTCTCAATTTCCTCCTCTGTAAAATTGAGGAATTATATTAGATGATCTTTGAAGTCTTTTCCAGGTCTAAATCTATGGTTTGAACTACTGTCACCTCTCAGAACTAGCCTGTAGTTCAGAGTGGGTTAGATTTTTTCCTGGACTGATCAAGTCTATCTTTTGTCTCCCATTTGCAACATGAGGGAGTTGGACAAGATGGCTTTTGATGTCCCTTCCAATTCTGGATCTATGATCCTTTCACCAAAACAGATATCAGACACATTGGATGGCCAGTAGAGAAAACTGGCACATTTATGCCTTTGACTATTTCTTTTGTGAATACCACCCATGGTTTGTATATTATTAATAAACCCTGATGAATTTGGCAAAGTTTAAAGAATGTCTATCCACATAGACATTCTTTGAGATCTAGAACTAGATTAATTCAACATCTCCGACCTTAAAGGGAAAGGTGCCAGGTTCACTTTCAAAACTTTCTTGCGCACCTTCAATCAAAAGAAAGAAGAGAGAGAACTTCTCTGCCTCTTATCAGGCTGAGTCATTATAATGGAAAGTATACTCAGCTCAGAATCCAAAGAGGGTTTCAAGCCTTGTCTCTGCCACGCCCAGCTGAGGGAGAGATATCAAGTCCTTGATGATACAGCTCTCAGCACAGTTACCACTTAGTCTGAGTTCCTTTGCAATCTGGGATTTCTTCTCTAGCTTGAGGAAGCTTAGAGGATATTATTCTTCAAGGTGAGATGACAAGAGAAGCTGGCTGCAGGTTCAGGCTTTTATGTTGTTTCTAATAGCATGAGACAACAAGTATGCTGTCTTGAACCAATCAGTTTTTTAGCATTAGAGAGTAATACACTCTATGTTCAAATATGCATATATGTGTATATATAGACATGAATACATCCATCATGTGTATATGTACATGTGTGCATTATAAACATACTGTGGTAAATGCATGTTACATGCGATAGATGCAATATGTGTGTGCATGTCATAAATGCATCTATAATTTTGGTCAAAAGAAATCCTATGAAGAAATTCTCTCTACACATACAGATTAGTAGCAACTGTTCAATTGGCAGTCTTACTGAGTTGCCTGGTAGCATTAAGAGTTTAAATGGTTTCCCTAGAATTACATAGATAATATGTATATTTGAAAAGGGGAATTAAACCCAGGTCTTTCTGATTAAGAGGTCAGTTCCCTATTCACTAGACTGTTGAAATAGTTTACGTATTCACACACAATTATAAGCACATGTATATATGTGTAAGTATGCGTGTATGTGTATATATGTGTATTATGTATATCTACGCATACATGCATATACATAAATGATATCTTTATAATACCAGAAGACTTGGAAGAAAGACCTCATTATGTCAGGCAAACATCCTATGGAGGGTTTAGAGAATGATATAGATAAAATTCCTATAGGATGAGAAGACATGTCTACATTACAATTGATTCTGATAGACTATCTCTATCGATAATGATATAGCATCATCAACACAAATGAAAGCTGGGATTATCATTTCATATTCATTTTACCATTTAATCCTCAAAAGAGTTCTGTAAATTGTGGAGAGCAGGTATATAACAGTGGCCATTCCATGGCATATGCATGTAAGTAGACCTGCGTCCTCACAGCTTTTAGTGATATGTATTCTAGCTGAGACACTTCCTATGGAAAGCCAAGACTGTGCCCTGGAAAATTCTGGAGGAAAATGTGCAGTGTTGAAGAATTTGCCACTTTCAGGTGACACAGAAAATTGTGGGTAGTTCTCTCCCTCATGAGAGTGGGGAAGGCTGCACCCCAGGAGTATCAGAGAGGAGTGGACACTGAATCAGGAAGAGCTTGCCTCTGTCCTTTCTCCTGACTTTCTCTTCTTTCTTGAAGGCATACACACACACATACACACATACACACACACACATATATATACACATACACACATATGTATATATATAATACATATTATATAGATCTCTCTCTCTCTTTCTCTCTCTCTCTCTCTCTCTCTCTCTCTCTCTCTCTCTCTCTCTCTCTCTTTCTCTCTCTCTCTCTCTCTCACCAGTGCTTGCATGTGACAGCTAGTGCCAATTATTGGCTAGAAGAGCACAAGCTTGGACCTTTGGCTGCCATTTTGTGTATTTTTCCCCGAGCATAGGTAACCAAAAAGAATTCCCAAGATACACATATCTAGACTTAGAGGCAATTTTGTGATTTCAAAAGGTTGGGAGTTTCTGGGTCCATCTAAAGACCATCAGAAGAAGGTTTCTGCAACTATATTTTTCTTGGAAAAGATGATCAGGAAGAAATGATGGGCCCAAGTCGAGGCCTTAAACAGAAGGCAAAGATATTCAGAGAACTGTTAGGATATCATAGAGCTGAGATAAATGAGAAATAAAAATTCAGCGATCTCATGAAATGAATCATATTTTGTATGTTCTAAATATCATCCTCACAATGGCAGTTATAATTACCATTCCAAGCTTTAGTTTTGTGTTTTTAACTCCTCTTGCCAGTTTTTTGTGCTTTTAGTATTTTATTTTCTGGAGTAAATACATAGCTATCCTAGAGCTAATCAACAGTGTACATTGAGTATCTTTTTATTCTCTTTTGAGGAAATTCTAGACATGATTCAAACCTAAGCTTTGTTATTTTGCCCTGGAGTTCTGAGTGGGCACATTAAAAAAAAGCCCAGAATACAAGCAAAAAAAAGTCTGAGCTTTTGATTCAGAGACTCATCTTCCTTCCTCCTCCCACTGCCCTCCCCCCGATCCAGAACAGAAGCCAGTCCTTGAATATGGGTCTAAAGTTAGGGCATCCTGTAGAGGAAGACAGCAAGCACCCCATGAGTCCTCGCATGTCTCCCAGTAGTTTTGCAGATTGCTCTATACAGCTCTATTTAGATACAAGGAAAGGGAGATTTCAAAGAGCTGATGTCATTTGCACAAGGTCCTACAGTTAGCAAAAATGAAAACCAGATCAAGTGCTTTTCCACTACACAGAGCTGCCTTAAACTATCTCTTGTAGCCTTTGCTGAATTTTCTAGCAGGTGGTGCTACAGGAGAAGTTTACAAAGGCTGCGAGCCCTTGACCTGATTTGTCAGACCCCATTCCTTCCAACTGAATCTGAAGCTGTCAGGCCTGGGTGATGCAAAAGAACCCTTTTTGCCTAGCAAGAGCAGATGGGTATGATTTTGACTCCTGCCTATATTTTGGGGCTATTTCTAGATGCATAGAAAAATACTGAACTGCAGAACAGTGTTTAAACTCATGTTGCTTGCTCAATGGTTTATAAAAGTTGGGCTCTTGTGGGTAGAACAGAAAACAAATTTAGATTAAATGAGACTTTCTAAGTAACATAGCTCCTTTCCATGAAGCCTGGTGTGAGGTGCTCTGAGGCTGAGCAGACTGTTCTTTGAGAATAACTGCTCATTTGAGTGAGATAAATGAACTCTTCAGGAGTCCCAGGGTATCACTGAATATGTTACTTTTTCCAATGAGGGTCTCTAAAGTAAGTACTGCCCCTTAATTCTCTGATTTTAAAATGACCTCCTGCTTTGGAGTGGATACGATTTGATGGTAAGTAGAACCGGAAGATCTGTCTTGTCTGCCTAAACTCCTATCAGCGAAGAATTGATTCAAAATAGCAGCTAAATAAAGAAGAATATAAATCTGTCATGTACGGTTGTGCGTGTCTCAGAAGGTGAGGTGACGTCAGTTGTATAATTGTCAGAGAAGGCAACAAAGCTGTGACAAGGCTTCCTTCCTAGCACCAAATTATAGTCTGTCCAAATAGAGAAAATTAAATCAGACTGGAGAGAAATTAAACCTCTTTCAATGGCGAGATTACTTTACCCCCAAAGAAGCTTTGCTCTCAGGCAGTAGCATCTCCAAAATATGACAACTGTATCTATCTGCCACAGATCTCATAAAACCATTCACAGAGTAATTCTTCTCCCTTCTCTCTAGTTTCAGCCAAACTCTAAGGAAAGAGAGTCCATTCAGCACTGACAGATAATTTAGCATCAAAGCAGGTGACCAATCTTGTACCCATCAATGCTACCACAGTTCCTAGGTTGTTCAACATTTTATATTCACATTTGTATGACCATGAGAGGCAGTACGGTGTAGCAGATAAAGACCAGGTCTTTGACTCAGGAAGACCTGGGTTCAAGTCTAACCACTGGCATATAGTGGCTGTATGACCCTGGACAAGTCATTAAGATTCTCAGTGCTCCCAGGCTGCTCTCTAAGACTGTAAGTTTCAGGAGGATGCCAACCTAAATGCATAGAGATTTCTTCAACAAAAGTTCCTATTCCAATGAAATGATACGTTCAATTCTTTTCTTATTCCCTATCTTGTGTGGTTTAGTCATTTCAGTCTTGTCTGGCTCCTCGTGTCCACATTTGGGGTTCTCTTGGCAGGATATTGGAGTGGTCTGCTGTTTCCTTCTCCGACTCATTTTAAAGATGAGGAAACTGAGGCAAATAGGGTCAAGTAACTTGCCCAGGGTCACAAGGTAGTAAATGTCTGAGGCTGACTTTGAACTCAAGTCTTCCTGACTTCAGGGCCAGCCTTCCATCCACTGTATCACCTAGTTCACCATATTTTATTTGTAGGATCATAGATTCAGAGCTGGAAGGAACCCCAGAGGTAATCTAAATCAACTGTCTCATTTTACAGCTGAGGAAACTGAGGTCCAGGGAGATTACATGAGTTTTCCAATGTTTTACAAGTAGTGTCAGAGGTATGATTTGAACTCTGGTTCTCTTTTCTTTCAAATAGCAAGTCATTTACATGGAATGACTGGATAGAGATCACATAAAGATCCACCTGACTGAAAAAATGTCTTCCCTATTAACCTACTGAGATGAAAGAAAGCTCTTCTTTAGAGGTTTATTCCTTCAGGTAAAGGATTTGCATTTCCAAGAGTACTCTGCTTTGAGGCATATATTACTATAGCTTTTTTTTTTTATCATCAGCTCTTTATTGAGGATTAGCTGTGATTGTATTGAATAGCTGAAAGCAAGACTCTGTAGAAATGTAACAAACAAAGATATGTACCATGAGTTCAGGGAAGACAAGCTCAGGTTCAGGTTGTAGTGGTGGGCTCTTGCTCTCTTAGAGAACAAGTCATTTGAGGGTCTGAGGACAGGAGAAGGAAATGAAGAAAAGAAAGATATTTGGACAGCATCACAATTCTACTTGAGCCAGCTCTGAATATTTGTAATTCACCTATAAAGGACAGACACCATGTTGTAACTCTATGGGGCAGCTCATGCTCTAGAGGTTCAGAGGTTCAGAAGACAGTAGAAGCTAATTGACAAATTCTGCCACTGATAACAGAGATGTGCCCAGATTATCCCGTAATCTCTTTGGAGAGGAAGGCAGTCCCTCTTTACCTTAACTGATATAATCAGGTAATCAGGAGGGGATTGTTCACAAAGTGATTAACAGCAAAAGATGTTGGCACCTTTATCCCTTTGTAAGGTACAAATCTTTCAGGGTGAAGAAAACTGGCTGAGCAAATGAATTGGTCATAACTCTAGGAGCTTTAGGGAAGCTAGATGACTCAGTGGAGAGAGTATGGAGCCTAGAGTCAAGAAGACTGAAAAATGACCGAACAGCAGCCACAATGAAAGGGTTTAAATAACTAAATCCTGGATGAATCTCGGTAGTTAGAGTGTGAGAGTAGGGGAGATTAAAAGCCAAGATGTATCTCTGGTGGAGACCCCAGGAGAGGAAGAAAATTCCTCCTCTTCTCCACATTGGTCATGGAGCTTTGAAGGAGAGCTACTCAACCAGTGGACCAGCAGGAGTCATTGAATCTAGTAAGGGGCAGAGACATTCTCTCCACACCTTCACATATATGGGTAGTCACCTAGAGAGGAAGCAGCCTCAAGGAGTTAACCCTGGCAATCTAGAGCCAAAATATGGAGAGCAGCCAGACTTAAGAGCCCTGCTAAGCAACTCAACCAGCAGATATGCTGCATTTCTCAGAACTTTAGTACTAAGAGCTGTCGATTGTCTTTGCCACTCATCTGTCCTATAACTGTGCTTCACCACCATTATGACCCACTCAATTCTAGTCAATAAGCATTTATTAAGTGCCTGCCTGCTACGTGCCAAGTACTATGCTAAGCACTGGGGATACAAAAAGAGGCAAAAGACAATTCCTATCCTCGAGGAGTTTACAATCCAGTGAGGGAGACAACATGCAAACAAATACATACACACATATGTATGTCAAAATGTATATAGGATAAATGGTTGTTGTCCTTCGTTCTTGAGGAGGACCAAATGACATCACCATGATAAAGTGAAGTTCCAGCATGTCCAACTGGCTGATCAGACCAATATGAGTTTGGAATGCTCTACCACAGGTTGGGCACAGATGGTCCATGTGAATATTTGGGATGGATACTCAAAATTTGTGCATCCTATGTTTACTTTGTGCTGTCTCAATTCTGCTTTGTTCATAGAGCACAGTACCTTTTCTGATGTGGATACGCCATGCTGATCAGTCCTGTGCCAGTGTTTCCCATGTTGCACAGTCAAATCCAAAGTTCTTGAGAGAGGCCTTGAGAACGTCCTTGTATTGCTTCTTCTGACCACTATGTGATCACCTGCCCCATACTAGTTGTCCATAAAATAGTCTTTTTGGCAAGCATGCATTTTGCACTCTTCCAATGTGACCAGCTAATCAGAGTTGTGCTCTCTGAAGCATAGTTTGAATGCTTGGCATTCAGTGTTTCCTAAGACACTTCAAATGGAAGCAATTTAGTTTCCTGACATGATACTGGTAGACTGTCCATGTTTCATAGGCATACAACAATGAGGTCAACACAACGGCTCTGTAGACCTTCAGTTTGGTAGTCAGTCTAATTAATACCTCTTCTCTCCCAAACTTTTCTTCAGAGCCTCCCAAACACTGAGCTAGCTCTGGCAATGTGTACATCAACCTCATTGTCAACGTGTGCATCCCTGGAGAGTACACTAGCAAGGTAAGTGAACTTATCTACAGCATTTAAAACTTCTCCATTTGTTGTAACCAATGGTTCCACATGTGGATGGTGTGGTGGTGGCTGATGGAGCACCTATGCTTCCTTAGTATTAATTGTTAGGCCAAAATTAGCACAAGCAGCAGAATCGATCCATACTTTGTTGCATCTCAGCTTCAGAAGCTGCATTAAGTGCACAATCATCCTCAAACAGAAAATCATGCACCAACACTCCCTCCACTTTGGTCCTGACTTTTAGCCTTTTCAAATTGAAGAGCTTACCATCAGTACAGTAGTTGACCTTGATGCCATGTTCATCCTCATTGAAAGCATTTGACAATATGGCTGAAAACATCATGCTCAAAAGCGTGGGAGCAAGTACATGGCCTTGTTGTACTCCACTGGTGACTGGGAAGGCACGAGAGCATTGTCCACTATCCGGAACCCAGACAAACATGTTATCATAAAATTGACATGCAATACTGATGAACTTCTCCAGGTAACCAAATTTTAACAAAATTTTTCATAAATTTTCATGACTAATAGTGTCAAAAGCCTTGGTCAGATCTACAAATGTGTGTACAGATCTCTGTTCTGCTCCTGGCATTTCTCCTGGAGCTGCTGGACAGCAAGCACCATATCGACTGTTCTTCAGCCCTTCCTGAAACCACACTGGCTCTCTTGTATATAGGAAATAATTAAAAGGGGGAAGATACTGGAATTAAAAGGAGTTAGATAAAGTTTTCTATGGAAGGTGGAATTTTAGGTGGAACTTAGAGAAATGTAGGAATATTAATGGTCTGAGAGGAGCAGAGAGAGAGTTTCAAACATGGGGGACAGCTAGAGAAAATGCCCAGAGCTGAGAGATACCAAAAGCACTATGTATAATTGTAGAAGAATTCATCCCACATTTCTAGTTACCTTGTGGTGAGGGCATAATGCTTTCTAACTATTGTTCTTTTTGGGCCATTTAAGTAAATAACTTTGTAAAGAATTGTCTGCTAGCTGATTATTAATGGAAAGCACAACAGTAGTGGCTCCTGAGAGACAGTCTTAGAAGCATGGATCTAATAGAAGTCAAGGTGACAGTTGTTTTCTGGTGATCTAAACTGCATGTGCAGAATGCAAGGTAGAGAAATGTCCCAGAGGTCATGCTATAGCATGAAGTATCCTTACTTCAGGGGTATAATTTCCTTCTCCATGATCTCCATCAATATAGAATACAACCCTTCTATGACTTAGCATAAGACTGTTGATAATGCTGTGCCCACCCAAGATAATAATCACTACATAGTTAGCTTCACATTGAGGCCCTGTAGACCGTTGCCCAGATGGCAATCTATTTCCATTCCTTCTTGACCCCTGGAAGTCTTTTCAACTTGGTACTGGCATAGCCTTTGAGAAGCCAGGGTCGTGTTCATGCCCCAATGAGGCACCAAAATCATACTTTAATAAGAAAAATCTCATCTTCTAAGAGGACGTGTGTGTGTGTGTGTGTGTGTGTGTGTGTGTGTGTGTGTGTCTGTGTGAGAAAGAGAGAGAGAGAGAGAGATCACCATCTTGACCTAACTCACTTGGTTGGCCTAAGAAGTCATAAATTCTGTTTACTAATAAATGGTCAGTTAACAAAGCACTTTGTAAATATAAACAAGATTTAGGAGGAAAGAAGACTGAATTTAAGTACAGGTTTGCCAACTTCTATGGAGCTATTAAAGTCAATCAATAGATATTTATTATGCACTCACTATCACATTAAGAGAAGTATAGGACTGGTCACGTGAGCTCAATGGCTAGAGAAATACAGCTCAAGTTGATCACTAGAGATGAATTTTGGAACCTCTCCTGATACTTGGCTCAGGAAAGAGTAGGTATGTAAGCCGGCTTCACAAAGTTTTTAGTGTTAGTGTACTTTGTATCAAATTGACTCCATCTTTTGTGAGATTATTCTAAGATGAGTGGGAGAGTGAAGGAATGAGCCGTCAAGCAGATTCCGGAAAGCTTGCAGCAGCTCTGTTTCATTGATTTAATTTTTCCCTCCTATTTCCCTCAGGGTTATTGTCCGCAGATCCTGTACCTCTAGGAAGCAACATCAAAAGCTTGTGTTATGTGTCCATGCTACTTGGAGTTTTTCTGTGTAGTCTCTCACCAGGTCCTAGGTTACTCCAAGTCAAGGACAATGAGGACATAAAAGCATTGACAAAATTGACAAAATACAGCCTCAACCTGAGTGTTCATCCATAACTGAGCCCAATCCCCTATTACTGGGAAAGGTTGCCTGGTGGTGGTTTCTTGTGTGATAACAGACACACATAAAACAAACTACAATGTCTTTTTTTATGATTCCCTTGTCTTCTTCTTCCCAAACCTTAAACACTGGGATTCCCCAAGAGTCTGCCCTCAGTCCTCTTATTTTCTCTTATTCAATTCTTCTTTGTCAGAAATTTCATCCATTCCAATGATAGCAAATGTCACCTTTATGTGACTGACTTCCAACTCTACCTTCAACCCCAACCCTTCATCCAAGTCCTATTCCTTTTCCAGTGGCTTTACCACATTACTTATGGGTACCTTTAAGCCAAGGGCTCTCACCCTAAATAAGAACTGAAAAAAGTATGAAACTGAATTAGAGAATAAGGAAATAGGGTGCCAGTGATGTGGAATAGACAACAAATGCATAAAGAATTCAAGAAATAAGAGAAAAACGCAAGAAAAGTTATTAAAGGGAGAGGACATCATTGAACCTTGAGGGAAATAGATAAAAAAAAAAGTAAATGGTCAAGGGTTGAACTGTTCCATAGCGATAGAGATTACATTCATTTATTACTATTCATCGATATATGGTACTTCCCCTTGAGGAAACCTTCCTCTACCAGTCCAGGTGAGCATTTTTCCTACCACTTTTTTAACTAGAGTACTCAGAGTTTGAGGGACTTATATTTAATTGGTCACCTGTCAGTTTGCATCAAAGGCAAGATTTGAAGTCTTTCTGTCTCCAAAGTCAATTCATTATCCATTAGCCCATGCTACCTTTTGGATGACTTGTTTCATCCTTCTCTCCAATGCTGAATGTTGTCTGCTACACTTGTCCTGGCATTACTGGGCTCAAGAGGTAGGGAATGAGTCTGGCTATAGAACTTTGCTCTTGGAGGATAACAGTCAAAGCTAGCATCACCTGTGAGCAAGTCTCCTTAACTGGTAACTCTAACCTTACCCAAAAGCAAGGGATGAACAAACGTACAAACTTTGGACCTTCTATTTTTTCCATAGGCAGTTTTATCAGCTTTTTCTCTCTGCCTCTCAGGGGTGGTGACATTTTCCTTGGTCTTCTACCTGACAAAAGAATAATGTCCAGGTTGAACAGAAGATGAAATGCAGAGAAGGTAAACTCTGTGCCAAAAAATTAGCAATTTTCCTACCAGAAACAATCTGTGTAATCATGCATGACTAGGAAAATGCTGGAGAAGGAAAATCATATTCCTGGCACACAGCTATTCTATTACCAAATTCATAGTTAGTCAATCAGCACCTACATATTTGGGAAATGGAAGGAAGGGGCACGAAGCTGGCACAGAATAAACAGCCAAATGTCCATAACCCTGTAGTCTGTTTTTATTGATAGAATGCTATTTGAATAAGAATAAAATCCTTTGCATTTATGTAATAGCTTTGTGTTCCAAAGGATTGTCACAGATATAATTCCGTTTGTATCTCTAGAATACCTGTTTTAAGACAAATGCATCTTAGAAGATTAATACACTAAGAAATTTAGTCATTAACTCCCTCTTGAGAATTAGGTTGTTGATTGACTTTCTACGATCACCCTATTAAAGAAAGTAAGATGATCCAAGAGTTTTGGAAACCATTGTAATTGGTCCAGGGAGCGGGGGAAAGGCAACTGAGGCACTAAGGTGTTTGCATAGTGACAAAGATAGTATTTAAACCAAAGTCTCTCACTAGGCTTCTTCCATCAAGTTCAGAGACAAGCTTTGAGATTCTAAGATCATCGTTGGGAAGGATCTTAGAAGCTAAAGAGTCCAATCTCTCCATTTTATAGATTTAGTTCAATTAGACAAACAGTTACTAAATATCTACTATGTGCAAGATACCGTGCTGAGCTCCAAGGGTACAAAGACAAAAATGAAAGCAGTCCTTGTCCTCAAGGGTTTTCAGTCTGCTAGGGGATGTAGCATGCGTCCAAATAAATAAGTGAATGAATGAATGAACAGATGAAAAGACAGAAAAGTAAAATAAATGATGAAGGAATAAATGGAGGAATGGATAAATAAAAAATGAATGAATAAGTAGATAAATAGAAAGAATTATAAGATAAATAGATGTATAGATGAATGTATGAATGAACAAGTAAGTGTAAGGTGATTTGAAGTGAGAAATTTAAAAACTAATGATGAGAGTAGAACTAGGATTGGGTGAGGACTGATAAACTAAATGACACCTAAGATTAAGATCCTATGAATTTATCAAAAATTTATCAAATGTATCATAGTTTTAGAGCTGCAGGAGTTCTTAGAGATCAAATAGTCCAACTTTTTCATTTTACAGACAAGGACACTGAGGCCCAGAGAGGTTAACTCAAGATCACATAACAGAAGCTAAGAATTGAAGAGGCAGGAATAGGAGTGAGTATATTCTAGGAATGGGGATGGCTTGTGTAAGTGTATGGAAGTGGGAGGCGGCAGGCTCAGTTTAAAGAGTCTCCTCTTCGTCTCCCTCTCCTATTCCTTCTCTCTATCCCTCTTTTTCTTCCCTTCCCTCCCTATTAGTCCTGTTTTTAGATATCCATTCATTTTTGGGGGGTAAATTTCTGCCAAACTATTACATCTTCTGGTTTATCATGTATTATTTTATTTTAATGGTGTGGATAAAGAAACTGAGACACAAATGAAGTAAAATGCCTCAGGTTACGCAGATGGTAAGTAGCAAAGCTATACTTAAAAACCAGGTCCCCCTGATGGCATTGTTCTCCAGTGCCTTTCCCATTATATCACTCTCTCTGAATAGCAATCTTCTGTGCCAATATAAAACAGCTAGGACTAGACTCTGAATCATAATCTATTCTCTCTGGGAGAGCACTTCAGTTAAGAAATGGCTATACAATAAGACCTAATGGGAAATGTGGAAAAGTACCCTAACTTAAAAGTAGTTTTACAGTTAAGAACATCACTTTACTTCCTTTTTATAGCCTACTTTACCCCCAAAGAGGACCCACATTACATCTAGAAAATGTGAACAACACCTGTGATACCTATCTCACAAGGCTAGTGTGCATTTAATGGGATAATGTTTTGTAAGCCTTAAAGCAAAATATCAGTATAGATTTTTATCATTACAGAGCCCAATGCCTTTGTTTTACAGGAGAGGGAGCTGAGGCTCAAGAAATGAAGGTCACATGAATAGCAAAGCTGGTCATAGAAACAATTCAATTTAATTCGGTAAGCATTTATTAAACTGCTATGCGTAAGACATTTTAAAAAAAGGCAAAAGAAAATCTCTGCCCTTGAAGACATTACAGGATTTAGAGTCAGAATGGACCTTCAAGGTCATTGTTTCCAACTCCCTCATTTTACAGATTAGAAAACTGAGGTTCAGAGAGGTTTAAGTGTTTTTCCCAAGGACATGTGAATAGCAAGTATCAGAGGCAGGACTTGAACCTGGGTCCCCAGACATCAGATAAGATTTGTCCTGCTCCCTGTATTGCTCCAGATTTGTCTCCATTGTGATGCACAGCCCAGCTGACATGGCCTTCAAAGATAAAAAGGGATGGATTGTAAACTGTTTATCAACTTGATCCAGGCTATAGTTCATTCCCTGGAGAGAGAAAGAGGCTCTTGGGAAAGAAAGTTCTATAGCTTGAGAATATGGTGAGGCAAAGGTTGAGTGCTCTTGCAGAAGGGATAGGAGGTAAGATGGGAATAAGGGGAATTCTGCAAATACCTTTTATAATCCAACTTCTGCCCACTTCCTCCCTATCCTGCAGGAGGAGGTTATGCAAACTCTAGGGAGACCTGCCTTTGACAAGCTACAGCATTCAATATTGCCCTGACGTGACCCCACCAAGCACCCAAAAAGGTGTGTTTGTGGTAGGTTGAGGTGGAGTGAGGTAAGGAGGAAACAGGGTCAGGGAGCTTACTTACATGGTCTTCTCTGGGAAGTGCTGCTTAGGCTTTAGTGAGCTCATGGCTAGAGCTTCACTACACACACACACACACACACACAACACACACATACACGATACAGACACAACGGCACAAAGACATACATATATATGTACACAATACACACACAAACACATATACACACAAACAATACATGCATATACACATAAACACATATTTACAATATAGACAATACACATATACAATACATGTACATACACAAACACCCATACACCAAAACATACACATACATACTACATAAACATACTACATGCATATACACACACAAATACTTGTTCACAATATATATGCATATACAATGTACATACATGCAAACACACATGTATAGGAACATACAGAACATATACATATAAACATACTCCATGCATATACACACATAAACACATATTCACAATACATACACATAGCCTATATATATATATACACGCATAAACACACATACACCAAAACATACATGCACACATACACACCTCAAGGAAGTCATTAGTCATACTTAATGCAACCAAAGAGGTTTTTTGGGGATGGTAAGTGGCTCCTTCTCCAGCTGGTATCCCCCGACCCTCACTGATCAATCAATCATCATGTTCATTAAGTACTCACTTTGTGTTGGCACTAGGGACACTAAGAGGTGAATTCGAGGAGGATCCAGTCCTTGCCCTCAAAGAGCTCAGATTTTAATGGTGGATAAAGCATATTGTTGCTTTTCCTTCCTTTTTGAAAAGGACCCATGACATCATGGGGAAATGACTTGCACATGAATTGAATCTGAATGAAGCAGAATTGCACCAAGTTATCATCCTCACTCTCTCTTCCAGAGTCATTGGAATTCAGCGTCAAGACAAAAGTTAGGACAACTGGCGATGGCCTGGGATGCAGTGGATGACCTTGGCACCTCACAGAGTCAGCTTCGGCCACGTTTCTGGCCAATGGCAAATTGTTCTCTTCTTTCCATTTCTTTGAGGTAAGTCTTCGGTGCTTGGGGTAGACATCCCCCTAACTCACTGATGAGTTTGTGTTGGTTACCCTGAACCTGGTTTAACCAGCATGCTGAGTTGATTTTACCAGGATGTGGCTGCTGATGTTACAGCTCCTTGGAGTCACAGGTGAGAGTTGGGGAAAGGTGAACACCAAAGGTGGATGAACAACCTTGAGACGGGCTCAAGAACCCTCACCCCAGGGGTGCTAGCTGTCTTTGAAAACCCCATACAAATAGAGAATTGAGTAAATAAGTATAGATGAGATGTATTTTTAGAGTAAATGCAACATAACCTTTGAGAGTAGGGCTTTACAGAGCAGCTGATAGGACTGGGAAGGACCTCCTGTAGAATCTGAGCTGAGCCTTGAAAGAGGGCAGGGATGCTAAGAGATAGAAGTGAGGAGAGAGACAATTCCAGAACCAAAACAAAACCACCCAGCCCCTCTGTATCTCACACTGTCTTACACTGAGTAAAATATTAGTGAATTGGATCAAATTTAAAGGCAAGAGAGGGTAGAGGGTGAGAGCTGGCAATTTTTTAAAAAATTGTGCAGCGAATCATTTTATAAAGTCAAAGTAAATGGAAGGATTTTGATCTCTAAAGTCCCGTCCATATCCAAATCTGAGGCTTCAAAGGGAAAAAAAAAAGAAAATTATCCCTCCACTTAAGTCAGAATCAAAGAATATTAGAGCAGTTAGGGATTTTCGTGAGGTGGCACTGTGCAAGTGATACAAGCATTAAACTTGTCAAAGGTCCGAGATTCAAATTCCAGTTCTTTCCTTTGCTACCTGTGTTATTTTGGGGCAAATGACCTTACTTTAGGCTCTTAGTTTATTCATCTATTAAATGAGGGGAATAAATATTTAATCCATATCTATGAACCCTTCTAACTCGAAATAATCCTATGGCCATCTATTTGAACTGAACTTCCAATCCCCCATTTTACAGATAAGGTAACTGGCTAAAAGATGTGAAATGTTCTGTCATTTATAAAGTGAGATTTTCAAATTTCATGTTTGAGGAGGTGACTCTCCCCTCTTCTTCACCCTTTGAGAAACTGAAGAGACACATAATCAAGTGAAATGGCAGATAAACTCACCTAACAGCAAAACAAAAGAAAGGAGCTATGTAGTGAAATCCTGGATTCACCCTTCCAGTGTGAGGCCAGCTACGTATCCTTCTCAAAGTTCAAGGAACGCTAAGTGTTGGTTGAAGGTGTTTTTCTCTAAAGTTATTCTCTCAAGCCCCCATTCTGATATATTCCCTAAAACCAACTGCCCATCATTAGTGCCCCTGTATGTTGTAATTGACATCAATTATCTATTAGAAAGGAATATTTAATGTGAAATTCTAAAGAGAATGGAAGTTCTAAAACATTCCCCAGCCAACACCGAGGGTCACAGTCTCCCTTCTTATCACCTTGGTCCCTAGAGAGAGTTAGCTCAAACCTAAAGCACTTAATAGAAAGCATTGGTCCCACTGAATTTACTTTCAAATGCAGTCAGTGCAGCCTAAGGATAAAATGCTCAAGGAAACTTGAGTCTCAGTTCTTGAAGATTCATGATGGACAATGCTATCCACATCCAGAGAAAGAACTACGGATTTTGAATGCAGATTGAAGGGTACTATTTTTCCTTTTTTGTTGTTTTTTTGTTTTTGTGGTTTTTCCCTTTTAGTCTATTTCTTTTCTCTCAATGTGACTAATTTGGAAATATAGTTAACATGATTGCACATGTATCATCTATATCAGATTGCTTGCCATTTTGGGGAGTGAGGAAGGAAAAGAGGTGGAAAAATTTGGAACTCAAAATCTTATAAAAGTGAATGTTGAAAACTATTTTTAAATGTAATTAAAAAAATAAAATACCATTTACAAAAAAAGAAAGGAAGAGAGAGAAAGAGAAAAAGCAAGAATGGGAGGAAGAAATGAAGGAAAGAAGGAAAGAAGGAAGGAAGGAAGGAAGGAAGGAAGGAAGGAAGGAAGGAAGGAAGGAAGGAAGGAAGGAAGGAAGGAAGGAAGGAAGGAAGGAAGGAAGGAAAGAAGGAAACTGAGTCTCAGCAATTCATCAGAGCCTCTGTTGCCATTGCTGAGTTTCTGACAAATCCTGGCATAAACTTCAGCTCCTACACCTCTAGTGGCTTGGCATTCCAACCTCTTAAAGCTCACAAGGTCATAGTTTTCTCCAATATTCTTTAACCTAAAATTAAGAGACATGTATTTACAGGCCACAGATACTTGGGGAAGGCATAAGCCTCTTCCTGTACAAAGGCTGATAGCCTATTTCTCACTCTAATGTGGCAAGAAGCAGGGAAAAACAAGCTTACTTTGACTGCTTAATTGGAACTAGGGTGTTTTTTAATGCACCCCAGTTCCCATTCAGCAGCCATTCAAAAGTCTGCCTCTTTACCACATGGGTAGTGGAACAGAACCAGTTAGAGAATGTCTGCACACACTCCAAAATCCACAATGGACATGGGAGTTGGATCAGTGATATACACCATGTATCCTCATAATAGCTGGGTCTGAGTTTATTGATCAGTTGCAGTCTCCTCCTGTTACAGCTAGAAAATTGATAAACAGATTTTATAGGTAACAGATGTAAAAAATGTTTTGAAGAATTAGTCTTAGATCTCCTTCCCTCCCTCCCTCTTCTCTCTCCTTCCTTTTTTCCTCCCTCTCTTCCTCCTTTCTCTTTCTTTCTTTCCTTCCTATCTTTTTCCCTTGCTTCCTTCCTTTTCTTTCTTTCTCCCTTTCTTTCTTTATTTTTCTCCTTATCTCCTCCAGACTGTAAAAGTAGTAGCTTTAGACCTACTCCAACTCAGAACTCCCAACTCAAGGGACCCACCTGCCTCAACCTCTCCTGTAGTAAGGACTACCACACCTGACTTTTGCCTTAGATTTCAACATTATTCTACCTACTTGTCTTACGTAAAGAGAGAAAAGAGAATTTCTAGCTTGGAGTGGGCACTGAGAAATGATTAATCAGGCAAAAGTCATCATTACTATTTCTCTTAAATATGAAAATGGGAACCCAGAGTCTTACTCATATTTTCCAAGTTAATTATGTGTCAGATATGCTCAATAATGTTATAATCAATAAGATTAAAAATGAAACACATTTGTCTGGGGGAAAAGGCCCTAAAACAAGTCTGAGACAAATGGACGTGTTCAGAATCATTTTTTGCTGTTAATTTGTTAAGCATATTTTAAGAAGACTCTCATTTCTGGATTTTAGCTTTATAAAAGTGAGATGATACCCCTCAAATCTCATCTATCTCTGGGTGTCTATCTGCATCTATACATATATGAATATGTATATGTGTTTTTATATATGTGTATACTTAATGAAAATGTACCCTAAAAAAAAAGAAGAGATTAGTAACTGAATCTAGTGACCAGGTATTCATCAGGATGACTGGAGATGGCCCAAGATGAGGCAATTGGGGTTAAGTGACTTGCCCAAGGTCGCTCAGCTAGTGAGTGTCAAGTGTCTGAGGTGAGATTTGAACTCAGGTGCTCCTGACTCCTGCACTGGTGCTCTATCCACTGCACCACCTAGCTGCCCCTGGGAAAATTTCTTAGACCTCAGCTGAAGTCACAAGAATGAGTTCAATAAATTTGCAAAGATAGTCATGAAAAGGAACCAGACTCTCTCCACTTCCTTTTCTCCCACTTTTTGTCCCCTCAAAAAATAACAAGACTTAAAGATCCCAACGTATGAATGTAGAAGATGAAGTAAATAGATAACACCTTGGTTTCCCATCAGTCACTAATCTAGAACACCTGGGAACTGAGGGCTATCCAGTAAAATATCCCTGATATATCAGAAGTGGGATCTTTCCTATACATAAAAAAGCTGAAAGTCATTTTTGGCGGCATTGTTATCCCCAGGAGTCATTGCAGAGCTGCTAACATCCTCGTAAGCCATCTGGGGTTCTGTAACCTCTACAAACTTATCTGATACACTAGACCATTGCTTGGTGAATTGGTCAAGATTCAACTTACGATGTGAGAACCAAAGATCTGAGTTCCTCTTCCTCCCTGCCCCTGTCCAACACGCTCAGTCTTCCTGAGGTCTTCGCTGGATGTAATGAATAGTCTAAAGTAAACATCGTCAGGATATTGAAGTTTGGTATTGTCCCTTGATCCTCTATCGTGGTCACTGATCTGCCATAACAGTCACTAATTTGAAAAAGCATCAACTATTAAGTGCTAAGAAATGAAATGGATATGAAAAGATCAATTCTTCCTTTCATTAAAAAAAAACCCTGTGGACAAAGGATAGAATTAAATCTACATCACTGATATATGTCTATGTATGTATATGTTTGTGCATGTGTGTGTATATGCATATACATATAAACATATATGTGCACATATATGTATAGTTCTGTTTAGAGATGTTTCATTGTTTCTTAATGTCTCATCATTCTCATACAATGACCATTATTCATAAAGATATTATCCTTTGAGAAAAAACCGACCATTTTTATCTGTTTTCCATTAATATTAAGTAACACTTTAAAAAGACAGAAGTTTCTACGCAGTCTTGCAATCTCTTTTTCAAGGGTAACAACTCTGCCCAAGATTTAAAAATCTGAAAAGTTTCCCTGAAACTCATAAAACTAGAATTTTCCTTTAGTAAAGATTCTATTCCACATTAGATCCCAGTGACACTTAAAACAGATGACTTCAGTTCATTGCATGCCAATATGGACCATAAGACTTCTTAAAAATAATAGGCATTATGAAAAATACATTTAAATATAATAAAATATTTGGTTATATTCCTAGTACCATAGAATTTTATATATCATAGCACTTGGGTGAGTCACTCCTGATCTTATTATAGTTGATGGTAACATGCCAAAGGGTGAGTCGCACATCAGCCTCCCACCTCCTCTCCCCTTCAAAATCACTTGTAGATCTTGCTAGACAAGATGCCCTTGGTTCAATGTGCTCTTTGGGTTCATAACTATTGAAAACAATACCTCATGAGCCCCTTTTGGTGTGTTTATCTTTGTCCTCTATGCTGAAAATACAATTAAAACTAAGGCACTCAATGGAGCAGTGTATTATGAAAAGAAGCAATGAAATATTCCCCCCCTAAACTTGGAAAATACTCTTCCACTAATATACATACCATCAATGGAAAGGGTAAACAAACAAGGAGCATGTGTGGAGAAGTAAGCATGTGGGTCATTTGATGCCGTTTCTCTGTTCCAGGAGAAAGTATCTCCCACTGGTTTTGTGTGGGATACAGTCTCTGCCAGTTGTATAGTTTCTGCTAAGCACTGCTGCTGGTCTCCTGTGATAACAGCTTCAGGACTCTGCTGAGCCCTTGATCATCACTGCCAAAGATGGTAACACTGGGCATGAGATTGTAGAGTTTCTCTCTCTTTCTAGCTTCTGATTATAGCTGTGGTCCTTCCTCATTCAATAAAAGAAGAAGAGTAGATTCTGTCACCTCTGTTTGAGACTCTGTCACCTCTGTCATCACAGCCTTTAGCAATTTTAGAAAGGCAGGGATCTTACATACCCACTTATGAGACCTAGGGGGAAAAATTAACTGCTTTGTCACATCTAATAAGGGGAATAGTTCCATCCTCAGAGTTTTGACTCTGATAGAAATTTCCTCTCCAAAAAGAAAATACTTACCTTCCAAGAACCAGGCTCTTTTGAAACATAGAGCAAATATCTTGTCACCTATTGCTCATAGTTACGTTTTTTTTCCCTTTAACTTCCAGCTGACCAAAGGCAATGTCTCTCTCCCAACCCTGACTTAGGGTTGTAATGAACTTGTAACTCCCACTTAATATCTGATTGCCAAATTGCACTTTTACAGAAACTTTTTTTTGTCTAATTTCTTTTAATTTATCTTTAAAAACTGAATCTTTTTATCTTGCCTAGGCTGTAAGTGCAGGAATTACTCACAGGTCCAATTGCACTTTGATCAGCAATGGAGTTTTGATTTGACTTTGGGTAAGTTCACCCCTTTTTAAGTAATCTGATGACTCCCCACTTCTGGTGGGGTTAGGGGTTGGGGTTGGAGTCAGGGACACCATATTAATGCCGAACCTAGTGTAAACACTTGATCAGCGTAACCCCTACAACTCAGAACCCCTGAGCTCAAACATCTGCCAGCCTCAGTCCCACCAGCAGAGATTGCTACTGAGTCATGAGCCACCATGCTCTGAATCTTCAGAAACATAAGAGCTTCTATTTTCTGTTTGTCTCTGTTTCCTTAACTGTGAAATGGGAATAATGAGAGGGCTTACCTCTCAGGGGTGTTGTGAGGATTGAATGTGACAGTAATTGTAAGGAGCTTAGTGCAGTGCCTAGCGCATAGTAGGTCTGTTAGAAATATTAGCTGTAATTGATGTTATTTTCAACAAACCACTACAGAGGCTGTCTGGATCTGACATCTGATATTTTCTCTCAAGTCTGAGATTCTCTCTTGGCCTCCCATGAAAACCAATATGAAAGAAAAAGTCAAAGGAACAAATATTCATAATGGAACCATTTCAAGGCATTGTAGTCTATCCAATTCTTCATGACCACCCCCCCTCCCCACACCACCCACTTCATGCCTCTACTATGCCTGTCTGCCCAGAAGTATGGTTTTCTGGGCTGTCGGCCATCCCTTATAAATTCATTTCTAGCAGTTCCTTAATAAAACAGGAATATCTATACAGTCCCTATGATCACTTTTAAAGGATGCCCAAGTTTTTATAATTAGAAGAGTTTATCTGCAAACCAAGAAAGTACATTTTTCCTTAAGTCTTCTTACATTATTCAATTATTTCATATGGGGTCCCAGTAGTATTTGGGAAAACAGATGACTTCAGAGCATTGTAGGCGACTATGACCCATAATGTCTGTTGGAAAATGATAGGTATTATAAGAATACATAAATTTATATAATACAATAAAATAAGATCTGTAACACTTCCCATACTTCAGGATTTTATATGCCAAAGAACCTGAGTGAGTCACTGATGTTATTATAATAATTGAAGGTAGTATGACAATTTTTTTAAATAAAAGCCGTTTTCCAAATCCCACCACCAAAATTTCCATGTAAATGTTGATGACAAAAATACAGCTAACTAGGGGTAGCAGATGGGCAGTAGGGGGTGACCTTTTCCAGTAGAGATTTCCTTTCATGTACCAAGCACTAGTAAGTAAAATTCAATTCAATTCAACAAAACATTCATTAACAATTCAATTTTGTTCAAAAAGCATTTATTCGGTGCTGCCAGGCACTGGGGATACAATGATAGAATGCAATAGTCCTTGTTTTTAAAGGAGCTCGCATGGTACACGAAAGATACCACATATATCTATATGAGTAAATAAAAATATGTATGAGGTATGTATCTATGTTGCATCAGTTTATAGAAGCCCTCTTACATTTCTATGAATTCTTTATATCCATCATGCTTAGAGGACAGCAACATTCTATTACATTCATATGCCACATTTTATTCAGCTGTTTCTCAACTGATGGGCACCCACTTTGCTTCTAGATTTTTGGTATTGTTAATGTTGCTATGAATATTTTGTCTTATATGGGATATTTCTTTTTGCTTCTCTTTCCATTTCAGCAGTACCTTCCTATAATCAAAAGGAAGCAAACACATTAACATTAATTCACATGCAAGAGTCCCAGAGTTGCAGATGCTTGCAGAGAGTGATTTACACTTAACAGCAGTATCAAAAAAAGAGTGGAATATTTTTGTTTTGTATTAATGACATGATTCTATTTATAAAGGAGAGAGAGATACAGAGGCAGAGAAACAGAGAAAGATGGAGAGATAGAAAGTTAGAGAGGCACAGACAGAGGGGTGGTAGAGGAAGAGAAGGGGAGAGGAAGAAGAAAGAAGAGAGGCAGAGAGAGATAGAGACACTGACATAGATAGAGACAGAGACAGAGTGACAGTGAGAAAAAGAATTAAGAAATGATTAAGAAAGCTATGGTCTAGGCACATGTATCTAGTGATACAAATACATCAAAAAAAAGACAGAGCCTACCTCAAAGCTTACATTCTAATGGGGACGACTGTAATGAGGAGCAAAATATGGGGTCTGAGTGTGGAGGGTATGGTATGGAGACAGCTAAGAAGGGAAATGGAGGCTTGGTTCCCAGAAAGACAAACTCAAATTGCCCCTTTGCAAGCCAGACTTCTCAGAGGCAGTCTCTGACATTCAGTTGGAAATGGGTGTGTAGTGTAGATTCCCATAACAGTGATTTCTCAATCAAAATTCAGTGAAGCCTCATAAAGAAAACATGGAATTCAGCATCAGAACATATGTATTTTATTCTCAGACCTGAAACTGCATGATTCTGGGAAAATCATGGAGCTTTTTTGGGATAGGGAAGTGGGGAACTCATGATTCTATTGTCATATATGTTATGCCAAATGTACATTCCATAAATATTCCTTTTGGATAGTGATAATTATGTCAATAAGTAGCATCTGAAAATGATAGTATAATATATGGTGTTCCTTAAAATAATCCACAGAATGTAGCTCCTTTAAAAAAAAGTTTGTAGTTACTTATTATCCAGGTTTATTATTGTAGAAGTCCCATTTACTTTGGATAATGAAGGCTGTACTAAAGACTGTTATATGATTTGCATTTGATTTGGACTGGAAAGTCCTAGAATGACATCCCCGCTTCTTTCTTTTAGCACTGATTATTCACATTATCGAGTGACAGGAAAAAAGTTCCAACAATGGAATCCTGGACTTCAGCCAGTCATCAGGCATTGAGGCTGTTCTCGGTGTTCAGCCGGGTCAGTCACATGCTAAAAATGGCTCCTGAGATATCAAAGCTAGTAACTTCCTGAGGGCTGAAATAAGGCAGTGAACTAGAACATGGACTGGATAAAAAGCTCTCAAGGTTATCGAAACTGATTGAGGAACCACTAATACAGCCATCAACAGCTGGAAAATGATAGTCATGGATGTATTATGGTCACGTGTAAAAGAAATGGGAACCTTAGTTTGAATAAAGATATCATGTTATATTCTAAGGCAAAAAACAAGGAACACTCACCAAGAGTAAGAAGCAGTTGTTGCATCGCGTTTCCAGGGCCAGGCTAAATAAGGAATTAATAACAAGTGCAGTTCCCTTTTATTTAGCGCTTTAAGGTCTTCAAATCACTTTCTGTACATTATCTTATGTAAGGTTAACAACAGCCCTGTGAGATGGATGTTGTTATAACCTCCTCTTCACCTTCTGGCTTTGTTGCCTTGTTGCCATGGAGATGAAGGATATGAAAAGTAAGTATGGCAGCCGAGCAGTCATTTTTGTTCAGAGTTTTCAAATGTCCATGATGCTGAACTTGAGCAGGCTTCCACAAATGTGAAGTGATCCCAAGAGACAGTGAGACAAGGGAAGAGGAACCAGATTAACACTGCTAGGCTGGCCATTCTGAGACTTCATCCTAGATTGTCCATGTAGGGAACTGACAAATGGTTGGGCATGATACCCCACTGACACATCAGAAGTCATTCTGTTTCTTCTTGGCTATAGAACAAAGCAGCCAGCATTCCAAACAAACTGGAGCCCATTTGGTTTCTGTTGATTTTTTGCCTTAAACATTTGTTCCATATAGAATGTGGCAGCTACTACTGCAGACTGTTTGTTAATGATGGCGAGAAGGTGAGACTGGATGAAAGGGTAGAGACTGGAGACTATGTAGGCATTAAAGAGATGAGATATATATGTATGAATGTGTGCATGTGTATGTATATGTATGTATATATGTGTTTGCATGTTTGTATATATGAAAGCTATTCGGTTGGTTGGTTATTGTCCTTCATTGTCAAAGAGAACCAAAGTGACATCACTATGTTAGAGCCAAGTTGGAGTGTGTCTAACTCTGGCTGATCACACCAATATAAGCTCAGAATGCTCGACCACAGGCTGGGCACAAAGAGGACCTCATTTGAAAAAATAGTGGCAGCCAAACAGAGTTCCATCCCTCAAATTGCTAAACCTGGTCCATTCTGAATAGAGAAAGCCTTTGAGTGGCTTAGAGGTGAAATTCTCAAGAATGAATGATGGTGGTTCTTGCTGTGAGGGTGAATCTCACTAATTTGTGAGTACAGAAAGCATTTATTTAGCACCAAATGCATGCTTTGGTATGGAAGAAGATAAAGATAGGAACCCCCCCCAAAATAAAGCACACATATACATATGAACGCATAGGGTACTAATTCTATGATTTCATATATTGAAGAAAGTGTAAGGAAACTCCCTCTCCTCATACAGCTTGGGAATGGTTGACCAACTTACAGTCTTAGAGAGTTACTTGGGGATACTAATTGATTAGATCACTGATACCAAGCCATTGTACCTTTATGACTCAGAACAAGAAGGGGAGATAGGATATGGAATTGTGACTTCATAGAGGAGAAGTAAGTAAGGTGACTGCATAGAGAGTTGGCCTCTTAGAAGGATCTAGGTTCAGGTAAGCCCTCCCTCTACCACAGGCTAGCTGTGTGACCCTGGGTAAGTCTCTTAATGCATCAGTGTCTCAGTCAACTCAATAAGACTAAATTGCAGAGAAGGCAATGATCTGTATTAGTACAGGAAGTATGTGAATGTGTGTGTGTGTGTGTGTGTGTGTGTGTGTGTGACTGGATTTCAGAGAAGAGACATGTCATTCTTTACTAGGCTCAAAAACCTATGGAACATTGGGTTACCTCCATACCACAATAAAACAGTGAAGGGGTACCCTTGGAGAACCTTAAAATTCATTAACCTATAAAAATTCCATGTTTATTCTAATGACTTCTTAAAATCATGACGCTTAACCTGGCATTGTGACATTATAACCTGTAAACTCTAAGGAGTCAGCATAACAATTCTGGTAGCTTAGCACGAAATAGAAAGAGCAGTGGTTCTTGAGTCATAGGTTCTCAGTTCAAATCCCATCTCTGATGCCTTCTACCTTTTTGACCTTGGGCAAATCACATAACCTTGCTGCTCCTCAGTTACCTTCCCTGTAAAATGTTGGGCTTGGATCGAATGTCTTTGAGGGTCACTTCTGGCTTTCCCCAATGAATTCCTGTTTTCTTCCAATTCAATTCAAACAAATTCAAATAAACAAATGTTGTTAGTCTTTATCTTTTGGTTTCAAAGAGAAGCAATGACGTTTTGACTGACGTCTTGTCTTCCTTGGGAGTTGGATTTAAGTGAGGCGGAATTGGGCAAAGTCATCAGCCTCACTTTCTCTTCCAGAGTTTTTAAAGTCCAGTGGCAGGACAAAATTCAGGATGATGGGTGACAGCTCCCTGACCCTAAATAAGCAAATATTATTAAGTACAAGGCACTGTACTAGCTTCTTAGAGTATAAAAAGAAAACACTCCCTAAAGCTTATATTCTATTGTAAGGATAGAGTATGTAAATAGATAAAGAGATACAATGTAGTTTAGAATCAGGTGGAAACTCTGTACAGAACTTTAAATCAACTGCTACTATAAAGAGCTTTCCACAAGTCTTTGTGACTTTGTGACCAGAGAAATAATGCCTGTCCAGGAGGCATTTATACAGATGGGTAATGAGGCTATTTGGAAACAGGAATTTGCTAAGAGACATGGGGAAGAAGATGGCAGTGAAAGAAAAGAGAAAATGGCAGTTCATGCTAGGAGATTGGTCCTTCTACTGTGTTGCATAATATCACAGAGCCATTTAAGCATCACCAATCCTCTTTCTGGGTAGACTTTTAATTATGGAGCCAGCAACATGATTCAGTCATGAGTTTTTTCGCTATGCCTTGATTTCTCATATGCTTTTAGACTCTTTGGCAGCCCTTTGCCCCATCTGGGTCAGAGGTGACCAAAGGTGATCAATTCCTGATCTCTCAACTGGGCAAGAGGTGAAGAGGACCAGTGATCCAATCCCTTTTATGGCTAAATAGGCAACAACTTATTCTCCCGGTGGTTATGGCTTCTTTATGGTGATATCAGGGCTGGGCCAGAGACTAGGTAAGATCTATGACCTTCTGTCACTGGGGGTTTCATAAAAAACGAGGTTGTTTTCCTGGGGGCCAGGGTTTGTACATGACTTGTTGATATATGTTCTTGATATCACAGTGCTATCTATTCTGAGTCAGTTGCTGTTACTCTCACTTCTATTGGAAGGGATAATCTAAAAAAGGGGAAAGGCAGTGGATGAGGGCTCCAGATCATTGCTGCACATAATTTTGAACCCTAAGTCTTGCTATTTACCCAGGAGTATCAGAAGAAAATCCATTTTTATTTAAATCTTGTCTCTGAATGGTTTTATTATCTGTTTGCATTCTAACTAACTTCCTTAAGATATTGTAAGGACAAATGAGTTAATATAAAAGCAGCACTTTCAGTTGCCCAGGAGAATAATCTTTTGGATAGCAATAACATTCATAATTCATATTAGTTTTTATTTTAGCAATGATCTCTTACATCATTTCCTCATGAACCCCATGTAGTGAATTGTTTGAATTCATAAGGTAATGAAACTTCATGTGATTAAAAATAAAATGCCTCCATTTAAAAAAAACAAAAAACCTTACCAATATGGAGTCTAATTCTCCCCTATGCATCACTCAGAATGCTTCCCCTAGGCTCCCATGGGGGCTGAATCCTGGAATTGAGCCTGGCCTTCAGTCCTACAGAAAAATACCTGGGTTTAAAAAAAGCCAATTCATTGTGCATGGTTGGCTCTCTATCTACTGTCATGGACTAGCACGCAGGAAAGTTGAATAAGGAAACATTAGGAACTGTCACTTCACCACTCTATGGAAAATCCCTCTGAGTCAGGAATGATTGTCGTGATTAGCCTAGATGAGACCTTCAGAAAGCAGGAAATGGTGGCTAGTCAAAGAGTGGCTGCTTTCTGGAAAGGGGATCTCAGATTTCATCTCCCTGTGTTTATGATAGGTTGGCTTTCCAAACCCAAATCTGGAATATTGGGCTGAAATGTTCATAGGCAGTCCTTGGTTACTTAGACTCATATGATTGTAAAGCTAGGAAGGGACCTTGAGTTGTAAGATTTAGAACTTGGGGACTCCTCAAGACCTGAGGAATCATAGAGTTATAGGTCGAGAGCCAGAAATGACCAGACAAGCTATCTAATTTAATAGTTTCATTTAATAGAAACTGAGGCCCAGGTGAGTTAAAGGACTTTTCAAAGGTCAGAGGCAGAATACGAACCCATGTCCTCAGACTTCAAATCCAGTGTTCTTTCCATGAAACACATTCTACCCCTTTCATTTTATAAAGAAATTGAGACTCAAAAGACTTGTGTGAAGTCACACATACACACACACACACACACATGCACACACACACACAGAGCTAGGTAATAGCAAAGCCAGGATGAAAACATAGATCTTTTTAACATCTACTCCAATGCTTGTTCCAATCCATAGCACTGTCTCATGCTAGTTTATGGTTGCAGATGCCATTTTTAAAGCTAGCGTGGTTGTGAACATAATGGATCACATATGTGACTAAAACTTCATCAATTTTGAAGAGACTATTTTTTTTTCCTTTTGGTTCACACAGGTAATCATGACATTATATAATAAGATTCTTTTTTTTCCCTTGACAAATAAGAACTGAATCTAATCAGTGAAAATTGAGTAGAAGGAAGCACCTTACGCATCTGCAAAACTATAACTGAACCTTGTTGGTCTAACGAAAACCTTTTATCATAACAAATATGAACAAAAAAAAAGATGAGCTAGTCAGAGATGTGCCTCTCAACAGGCAGACTACTGATTAGTCATTCCAGATGGATGCAGTCAAATAAGATGCAATTTTCAGATTTATTTCTTGTTTTCTCAGTGGTCATTCTACGCATTCCACACAAGGAAGGGGAGCTATTTTAACAAGCTTCCAGCAATCACAGTCATGTTTTTAGAGTTGGAAAGAAACCCAGAGTTCATAAGAATGGTTCAGAAGTATTTAGGTATAGTGGATAGAGTACTGAATTTTGAATCTACTTGGCAAGCACTTTGACTCTAAGCAAGTCATATCTTCTCTGAGTCTCAGTTTCTTTATGTGTAAAATGAGGAGTTTGGACTCAACTTTTAAGGTCCCTTCTAATTCTACACCGATGACCGTACAAACTGAACCTGGGTTTTTATTTCCATATAAACAGTTGTCCTTCTCTACTCTCTTAATGTGTTCATGTAAAACATTAACACTTCCTGGCACCATGATTCTTATTTAGGAAGTTATCTCTCTAATTCTGTACATTACCTAAGAATGACACCCAACACCTAGTAGCAAGACAGTAGTTCGTGTGTTACTATTTCTATCATTTTAACCCTCAGAGTATAAAAAAAATCATCCTTCTTGAAAATGAGCAAACATGCAACCACAAGGCTAGCTTTAGAGACAAAAAAAGTGAACATATTCCAAATGAATTTTTTTGCATTGAGAGGTACTGGAATAACAGAGCATAGTGGGAAGGGCAAGAGCCTAGAAATCAGGAGAACAAGGCTCAAAGCCAGAGCTCCGATAGTCGCTAGCCGTGTAACTACGGTCAAGTAACATAACTTTGCTGAGGCTTGAATTCCTCATCTATGAAATGGGTATCCTGGCAGTAGCTAACTCACAGAGTTATCATCAGGGAAGCACTCTACAAATGGGATTTACCATCCACTGCTTGATGGACATTGGCCAAAGAGGTATTTTCTCACTATGAATGGTGCTTGTTGAATTGAGTTAGGCTTTTTAAAAAAACTTTTTGAAAATTGACAGACCTGAATTTGGACCTTCTCCATTTCTTTTCTCTTTTAACTATTATTTTTAACTGTCCCTATAATTGCAGCAATTTAGGGAGTCAGTAAGAGTGATTCTTTCTACCAGAATATAATATTAGAAATTTTCCTGGTCCATTGAAATATAAGAGACTTGCCCATGGTCACACAATGCAGCAGAGCAAGGAACCCAGGTTCTCTGGATTACTCTGAGACTAGCTCTCTAGTCAAAATACCTGACTAAACTGTTGCTTGTAATTAACTAAAGCAAATGTCATCAAGTAATGATGGAAGACAGTCTTCAGTTGAATGGTCATTCAGAAGATGTCAATTGTACCATTGTGGGTAAAGATGAAGGGGCTCTGACATCCTCCCCCTGCTGGAATTGTTTACCCATTTGATGCTTGAACATCAATCTCAAACCAATTAAAGGATTCTGTTTAATTGGTGTGGATATTCAAATGTACGTGGAAAATGAGCCCGTGGAAAGCAGATTCCAGTTTCCTGATTCTGGAAAGTTACTAAAAATAACAGCAAGAATAAGCATTTTGCAGTCAAAGCCCTCCACATGAATAGAAAGCATTGCTGACGGTGTTGCTTCCAGAGCTGGACTTCCCACTGGCAGCAAGACTCATGCTGAGTTATTTACAGTGAGGAGGTTTTACTCTGCTCTCTCAGCTCCCTCGCTCACTCATGCTTCCCTCTCCTCTGTGATTCAGTGCTATCCAGCAGCTGAGATGGCCAAGAGATGACTCAACCCTTCACCCCCTTCCCCAGACCATCTCCTACTCAATGTGGTATTTTCAGGTGCCTTAATGTGTGACTTGAATCTTTGGGCCATCAACCATATCAGTTGCTCTGTGGCTCATGGTTAACTCAGTCACAAATATTGAATCAATTCTACTTGGACTAGGGTGAAATCACTCATGTCACGTAGCTGCTGCCTGGTCCAACCCAGTGGGAGCCATACTTCCAAATGAACTCCCTCACCCCTCCTTCATATTGATTATCTTCATGGCCCACAATGTAATAGACAGAGCAGACATGTAGACTCAGTTTACTACTCATGGGCTTCAGATTAGTTCCAGTCACAGGAGTGTCTTGGCAGCAACAAGTCTTAAGTCAATAACTTTATGAACCTGAACCACAAACTAATAGAAGAACTTTCTTAGGAAAGAAGATGAATAGTGAAAAGAAAAGTGAGGCAGAGGAAGGCATAAGTTGCTAAAAAAAATGAGAAAAGTCTTGAGCCTAGAATAGAGCCTTGGTCTGGCACAGTGCTTGCTAAGTAGATGCTTATTGAACTGAATTAAATTGAAATGAATTCAATCCAACCTAAGCTAAACAATCTGGGGAATGAGAAATACCTTCCTTTCATTTCTTCTTTAAAATCATTTACTTTGCAATGAACCCTATTAGCAGAGGGATATACAGTTACCTGTTTAACTATAAGAATCACAAAGTGAATTGCAAATGAAAGACAGGGAAAGCACTGGGATTGTTTTGTTTGACTGGTTACTTTTTTTCCCTTATGGAATCTTAGCCAGGTATTGAATTTATTTGATTTGCTGCAGTGAATTTAGAATGAAGGCCTTGCATTCAAATCACAGGTTTTCACTACAGATATGACTTTAGACTTCAGTTTTCTCATTTTTTAAAATAAGGGTGTTGTGTTAGATAACTCTCTAAGGTCTCCCTTCTGACTCTGAATCTTACAAATTCTCAAGATTTGCCAGAGGTCCTACCATTAACCAACAGCAGAGCTATGATTCTGACCTGGGAGGGCTAACTCTGAGTCTGATCGTTTTCCACACTTCAGACCCTGGAGCATCCTTTTCCTTTATTCCATAGCTACACCATGCTACTTGGAGCTGTGGGTCAGCGAAGCCCTCAAGGCTTGTTTTTGCCACTAATCTTGTTCACTGAATATCACTTGCTACTCATAAATCCTCTTTTCTCTAAAGTTATCAACCCATCTGTTCATCCTAAGGACATGTTCAGTGCTTACTACACTCCTAGCAGGGGTCTCAAGCACTCCAGGACAAAGAATCCTGCCTGGTCTTGAACATAGTGTTTGCTATGATTTACTGAGTAGCCAAAAGGCATATTGACCTTTTAGCTTTGGTCTTCTATTTTTTAGATCCCGTGGGCCTGTCTAGGTTGTAGAATTGCTCTCAGTCTGCATTACTCTGTCTTTTCCCTAGAGCCTAGCACCATAGTACTTAATAAATATTTGTTGTATTGCTGGTGAAAATAGTTGACAGTATAATAATTCTTCTTATTGTTACTATTAACAAAGTTGAGCACTTTAAGATTTGCCAAGTGCCTTATATGAATTATCTCATTTGATTCTCACAGTAACACCATGAGACAAAATATTGCTATTCTAATTTTACAGATAAAGAAACTGAGGCTCAGAAAATGTAACTGATTTGCTCATAGGCACACAGATATTAAATGTCCCAAGTGGGAGTTGAATCTAGACTTCCTGACTCCAAGTCCAAACTCTCACTCTAACCCTAACTCATTGTTGGTTAATTATGGTTCCCTCATTTCTGACTTTCTGAGACACCATTTGGGGTTTCTTTTGGGGAAAGATACTGGAGTGGATTGCCATTTCCCTCTTCAGCTCATCTGATGGATGAAGAAGCTGAGACAAACAGGGTGAAGTGACTTGCCCAGGGTCACACAGCTAGTAAGTGTCTGAGGCTGGATTTGAACTCAAGAAGATGAGTCTTCCTGATTCCAGGTCTGGCACTCTATGCACTAAGGCACCACCTAGCTTTCCTTGTTCATTATGTCTTACCGTCACACCACGCTGTCTCTCTATAGAAAGGCTTCTCTGGTAGGAAAAGCTAGGATAGACAGCTAGTGTATAATTTCTATCTCCTTCATGCTTCTTGCATTCAGTGGCTCTCTTCTTACCCTCCATAGCAGTAACTCCCTGTTTACAGGACTCCCTGAGTGTGTACTTCAAGAAGCCATCGTCATTGTACAGTGGTGCTCAGACTTTTGGCAGTGCTCTCAGGCTAGGGCTGGGAGACTTTGCCATGGGACCAGAAGTTCATTACAGCACAGGCTGCTAAGTTCTTATTCATTTGATTCAATTCAATGAGCATTCACACATGCATAGGGCTTAGCGTTAGAAAGGACCTTGGAGAACACTTAGACCCGTCATCATGTTACAGATGAGAAAACTGAGGCCCAGAGGGATGTAGTCAATTGCCCCTGTACAGTCACGCACTAAATTACAGACTGTGATTCAATTCAAGTGCTATGACTCTAAATTTCCACTGTATTACTCTGTCGCTCCTGCTTAGTAAACTGAGTACTGCACTGCATGCTGAAGAAATAAAAAGTTTAGACAAGACATAGATCCTGTCTTCATGCAGTTTTCAATCCAGTTGGAGGATTTTTACCTCCATTCAGCTTCTGAAGAAGGTCCTTATTGCCTCTAAAATATAATTATCCTTCCACATTGTGGGGGTTAGGGGCACCCCTTTCCCCCATCTGGAAAATCCACACATTTTTTTGGCCCTCTTTCATACCAGTCTGAATTCTTGTGGCACTAAAAGATAAAATATGTGCTGATATGAAATTCTCTACATATATTTTATGCATTTCTGAGTTTCTAAACTTTTTCCTGTGTTGTCTGTCGGCTTTCATGCATTATCTGTAACTTCTGCAAAGCTCCCTAAAAATTCCCGTTTAATTTTGTATGCCAACCTGTGATATATCGGAACCACAATGGGGAAAGTTGCCATGTGGAAGGGATAACTGTAAAGCCCAAATTTCTTTGTTCGTCATTTTCAGCCCTTCATAATCCGGCATGGATCCATCTCATCTGACTGATTTCCTCTTTCTTCCTCTCACATACTCTAGAGTCCGGCCAAGCCCACATCCTGACTCTTATCTATGCCTGATATTCTGTCTCCTGCCTGTCCTCCATGTCTAGAATCCCTCCAACATTCACCTAAAATAGGCTGCCTCCTGCAGGAAACCTTTTCTGATATCCCTAGTTTTTACTGGTCCCTGACTATGCCCAAATTACTTGTGATTAATTCTGTATACATTTTGTATTTCAGGGCAGGTAGGTGACTCGGTGGATAGAGTACCAGGTCTAGCATCAGGAAGGTGAGTTCAAATCTGGCCTCAGACACTTACTAGCTTGTGTGACCCTGGGAAAGTCATTTAAACTTGATTTTCTCAGTTTCCACATCTGTCGAATGATCTGGAAAAGGAAATGGAAAACCACTTCAGTATCTTTGCCAAGAAAATCCCAAATGGGATCCTGAAGAGTCAGACATGAATGAAAAAACCCAAACAGAAACAAAAACCAACTAAGCAACATGCCTGTCTAAGGGCAGGTAGTGATTGATTCTTGTCTTGGCATCTTAGTGCCCAGCACAACATCCCTCACATAACTGGCACTTGAAAATGCTGTTTGAATTGACTGCAAAGGAGACAGAGTTGTTAGGGAGCTGCTCTTGAAGTCAGGAAGGCCTATACTGCAATCTTGTCTTTAACGCAAACTGATTTAATCAGATGCAGAAGATGTATTTTTGGAAATAGCCAACATGAGAATTTGTTTTGCTTAACTATATATATTTGCTACAAAAACTTGGCTTTTTCTTTTTTCTTTTTCCAATAGAAGAGGAAAGGGAGAAATAGGTAAAGGGTAGCGAAGAAATAAATAAAGTTCAGAAAAACAAAAGAAATGGGGCAGCTAGAGGGCATAGTGTCAAAGTCTTTCACAACTTCTTGTTGAGTACAATTCACTTTAACTAGTCTTCTAGCTGGTCCTTACGCATAATCTTCCATCTCTCATCTCTGTCCTTTACTTCACACTTGCTAAGAATTTCCTCTTTACCTTCATTTCTAAGAATCTCTAATTTCCTTCAAGACTCAGTCCAGGCACCGTCTTCTCCATGAAGTCATTCCTCATTTTCCCAGTTATGTGTCCCAACACTACCAACCCCACCTTCCCCCGCCCCATCAGTTCTGGTATATTTATGTGACCTCTATTTTGTATACACTTTCAGATTTCCATTTTGTCTGCCTTGATACAAGGTGATATCCATGAATGAATCAATTAATTGGGAAACATATTCTTAAAGCATTTACTAGACATCAGGCACTGTGTTGGGCACTGTAGGTATAAAACCTCACAAAAGTGAGACAGTTCCTAGTGTCAAGAATCTTAACTTTGGTAGAGTAAGACAAACTGTTTGAGAACATCCTATGCAGGGGTAGCTGGAGGCTCAATGAGTAGTGCTCCAGGCCTGGAGTCAGGAAGAGCTAAGCTCAAGTTCAGCTTAAGACACTAGTTGCGCCCCTTAACTTCTGCTTCTTCATCTGTAAAATGGGGATAATAACAGAAACTAATAACAGAAACTACCTCCCAGGGTTGTTATGAGGATAAAATGAGCTATTTGTAAAGGTCTTGGCATAGGGCTTAGAGCGTAGTAGATGCCATATACATGGTAGTGATGATGATGGCAATGATGCAAGTAGTGAACAAAGCAGTAACTTGTTAGGCCATTCCTGCAATAATGATAGCATTAATTTTCTACACTTCCTAGAAAAAAAAGAGTAAAAGATGATAAAAGAGACATGGACAGAACATGGGGAGAGGGGCAGAGATGGGGTGTGAAAAGGTAGCTGGTTTGAGGGCCAGCTAGATACAGTAAATTAGATAAATTTGTAGTCATTTGCCAAACAGGAGAGTTCAGCCCCAGAGTAGAAGTTCAAAGCTAGGTGGATTACCTAAGGATTTGGGGTGGGGGGGAGGGTGATGGGGCATGATTTCTAAGGGTCTGTGTCTGCTGTGTGGGGGAGAAATCAGGGACACAGTGAAGATGGGGGAGGTGGAGAGGGGATGGCTTTGAGGGTGGGAATTGTTTCAGCTTGTATATCTCCTGCACAACCTCATTCTTAGAGGTTCTGCTAAGATAGAACTAGATATCTGTTAGACCTTCCCCTGCTTAGTCTCTTACTAGAGATTAACAGGCTCATATCTGGACAGTAAAAAATCACTCCCAGAATTCTCCCATCAGAAACTATTTGATCTGTAATGGCTTTTATTAGAAAAGTAATCTAAAATTATTTGTTCAGATATAAGAATTAGAATTAGAAAATGCAGTACAGAAGTGAGGGGGTTTTCTCCTCAGAGCCTAAACCAGGTTTTTGATTTGCCTATAAAAAAAATCCTCCAAGGCAGCCCCATTTTAGGATTGTATATATGTTTATAAAAGGATCATGCATAAACACAACCCACCTAAACCTCCCACCAGCTACACCTGGAGGGAAGCCTATTCTGTTGCTAATTTATTTCCTTTTAACCTCCCACAGATGAAACAGAAGCCAGTGTCACCTGTGATGTATTTCTCATGTAACCAGGGGTGGCTGCAAGCTTTGCATTTTTGCCTTATTCTTAAACTTCAGACTAATCCATCATGAACTACAGCCGCCTCCACAGTACAAGGCTCTGAATTTCAGAAGACCTAATTTGTTTATTTAAATATAAGAGGAGCTCTAAAGGAATGTGGAAAAGCAGAGAGGAGCTTTTGTTTGTTCTCATTCTCAAACTCTATGGATGAGATAATCACTTTGGGATCTGTCAAGACACAAAGATTCCCTATAGCCTAATGGAAGAAAGACTATTCAAGGAATCCACCTACAATCTTGACATATGAATGGATGCCTAGGAAGGTCCAGAGCTACCCCAGGAGCTCTCCTTCCATCACTGGGTCTAGAGTCTCCTAGCTATTTCCTTTCTTTCCCCCCTCCTACAGTTATGACTAAGACCACCTTGTCCCCACAATCCCAATTTAGCTCCCAGTCTCCATTTCTCTTCATGATTCCCGAGTTTAAATGAGCTCATCATGCTGCAAGGAGAATCTTGCTGTCCTCCATTCTCAAAACATATTACTCAGTAAGTATTTATTGAGCATCAACTATCTCTGTGTCTTGACCTTGACATTAACTCAGATGCTTCATTTTCTTGAATCTCCAAAAGTGAAATCAGGTATCTCTGGAAGTAATGCCCCGCTGTAGGTCTTTAAACAGACTGGCTGATTATTTATTAGGTATTATGTAAAGGGGATTGTCATTCAGGAATAGGATGATTAAATGAACTTTATGATTTTTCCAACTCCAAAATCATGTGACTTTGAGATGCAGAACTAAATTTTGTGATTGGTGGACTTATCCCGCTATTTCTAGCTTTCTAGAATCCATTTTGTTAGCCCCTGATGGGACCCTCCAATATGAGAGTCTGAAGTCTATGCAGGGACCTTTCTCCTCTAGTCTATGATATTTCACTCAATCTGCTTGGAATAACACCCTCGATTCATTGGACATGGCCTGAGAAAGTCTCTCCTCCCACCCCTTTCCCTCTCCTCTTCTCCTCTTCTCCATTCCATAGCAACCCCACCAATCTTTCTAATGAGGATAGAACTTGCCCTTAAAAGTATCTCCATCCATGTTTTAGAACTTGACATCTCATTCATCTTGGTTGGGAGGTCACTGTACTTAGATAGTTAGGAAACTACTTGGCTTTTCCTTCCATACATCTCTGTTCTAATCGGTGCCTTTACACAAGCTCTACTAGAAGAATCTTTTCAATGAATTCGTTACTTGAAAGTAAAATATCCTCTCCTATCTACACAATACAATGAGTGACCTGTTGGCCTGACCCGTGTCAACCCTTTCTAAGCTTGGATGGATTTCTCATTCCATGAATGATCACCCCAGATTCACTGGATCTTTCATTTGGAAGTGACACTCTCATGTTTACCTATTCCAACTCCTTGGTTCTGCCAATCCACTATTGGCAAAATTGAGCTGATAAACCCACCTTAGTACCAAGATCAATTAAATACTTTTCCTTGCCCTCAGTTAAGACCCTGGTCACTAACCTAGCTCAAGGCCACTGGTCCTGCTTTTACCTCTCCCTCCTGGACTGAATCTATGGGACTATGGGATATTACAATAACTTTTATACAGCAAGAAATGCCTGGACATATAGTATTATAAATATATTCTCCAATTATCAAGTTGGGGTCATGTCACCACAGATTTCCCTCCATGATATAGGAGAATTAATTCAATTTCTGGGGACAAAAACCATACTCCCTATAACTCAGAAATGATTTTATCTTTCCTGTTCTAAGAGAAAAGAAAGAATAGGCAGGTGGCATTTCAGGAAATTCTTTTCTTTTCAGTGTCTTCTTTGCTTATTAGCAGCTACAACACAAAAGCCCTCAGGCAGCATTTTCAAATTCTCTACCCGTACAGTAGACAAGCGCTGAGTCTCAAATCACATGACCTGGACTCAAGCTCCTATGCCATTTCTTACTAGCTGGGTGAGCTTAGACAGGTCAGGCAATCTTTCTTAGTCTCTGTTTCTGTAAAATGGGAACAACGATACTTTTGGAGAGAAGTGCTCTGTAAAATTTATAGCATGACAGAAATGCAAATGTGTTGTTTTATACTATATTCTGTCCCACAATAAGCCAGGGAATGAGGGAGGGAAAACCTGATCAAGAGTACCAGGTCTGGGTATTGAAAGGGAAGGAGTCAGTCTAATCATCAGAACCTGAGGAAGAAAAGATGAAATAAGGATGACCAGGAAATAGGCTGAAAACAGTATGTCCAGAGGCAGGAAACCCTAACTCCCCACTCCTCACATCTAGAGTCCCCATGCCCAGCCCTCACATTTCACCAGTCAACTCCAATCTGTTCTCATTGTGAAAAGGGGAAAGAAATTGTATGGTTGCAATCTGTAGTTTGAAGTTGGCATTTTCCTACTGAAATACTATAACATAGAGTGATTAGGCTGTATATCAGTTTTGGTATAATGAAAAGAACCCCGAATTTAAAGTTTAAATCCAGACTTGACCAGTCACTTTATCTCTATGCCTTATTTTTCTTATCTGTAAAACAGGTATAATTGTTCTACCTATATTTTTTATTATCAGCAGCAGCATCACTACAACCACCACCACCATATCATCAGATGCTCTTAGCACAGTATTAGCAAAGAAAGGATAATCAATGCTTCGAGACTTGAGTGGTTGAAGTAGGATTTGAACCCAGGTCTCTCCTATATAAATCCAGTGCCGGAGCTCCTCTGCCTTTTTACATCACATTTTACATCTGTTATCACAATTGATCCACACAATGGTCCTGGGAGGTAGGCATTCTTAAAATCCATTTCAGAAGTTGAGGATACTGAGACAGATGTTAAATTACTTTCTCCTAAGCAAACAACCAGTAAGTGACAGAATTGGGCCTTGTCATTAGATATATTTACTCTAAGTACAGAACTCTTTTCACTACACCATATCTGATATCCCTACCCCAGCATTATGAATAATACAATTTCAATAGGAAAATTAGTCCTGACTTTAAATCCATTTACTGGTTTGGAGAGATTTTTTTTTCTTTTTCTGGAAGCTACAGTTTTCTCTCTAGTGACCAGGACAGAAGCAGATAATTAGGCTTCTCATTACAAAGTGCTCCTTCCTAATGCCATTAAATGATTCCCTTTGGCAAAATGTAAACTGCTTGAGGGAAGGCACGCTTTCATTTCTGTGTTCAAGTCTTTAGTGCCTAGCACAAACTACGCCTCCAGCCCCTAGATTTGACCTTTTGATCTGTTGCTTTCCCTTGGAGGTACATCCTCTGAACCAGACCTTTCGACTCCATGGTCACCCTCTCTGGAGAAATTAAGCCATTTCTTTTTGCCCACACTAGGCTACCCTGACTGGTGGAGTAAATCCAAAGCCATCTAAACCACTCTCTGTCTAGACATTTCTAATCATCCAATCACTGGATCAATAAACATTTATAGAATGCCTATAATTTATATAGTACCAGGGTCTGTGGTTTATTCTGGGAATTCAAATATAAAGAGTGAAATAATCCTTACATGCAAAGATTTTGTATGAAGGGTGGGAGAGGGGCATTCAACAAATGTGTATACATACATACACACATACATGTGTACATGTATGTATATGTGTGTACATACATACTTACATATATATATGCAAAATCACAGAACAAGCATCAAAGTATTTTGCTTCATCATTTTGCCATTTGCTCTGACATTGGGCATACCCTTATCCTCCTTCCCCCAGCCTCCCTTATCCCTTCTTGTTCTATGAATCATAACAAAGTAATACTTGATTTGGCTTCTGGAAAGGAGGTCACAAAAAATGTACCTTATAACCCCACTAACTATCCCTAAGACTCCTAAAGCCCAAATAGTCCTTTCCAGATATCACTTTCCTAAATGTATCATAATTACCTATTAGAATATAAACATCAGGTGGCAGGGCCAAGGTGTCAGATTATGAGCCTGGACTTGCTAGTGCTCTCCCCCACAGTCAGTCAAATACCTGTAAAAATGACTCTAAACAACTTCTGTAGCTGCAGAACCCACAGAGTGATGGAGTGAAGGACATCTTCAGTCCAAGACAGCCTGAAAGGTCGCCAGGAAGTATGTATCACACCAGGCTGGAAGCAGAGCCCAGTCCAGTGAGGGTCACAACGACACAGACGGGACCAGAGCAGGCCTTGGAGGAGCTGAACCTTGGGCACCTGTGGAAGTTTCCAGACTTCATGAGCCCAAAATGCCAAGGACAAATTGGAGGGTCAGTGGACCTATGTGAGAGAACAGAGTAATCAGGCCCCAAGTGTGGGGAGGAAACAAATATCAAGGGGGGACCTTACATTTAGGCACAGAGTTCCCATTATTCCAAAGTGCCCCATTTGCCATTTCCCAATCTACTCTTTCCTTCAAAGTATATCTCCTTGCTAGTCTCCCTGTATCTTCTGACTTTAATCTAAAATTTTATTGCACATATTTTTCTAAATTTCATCATGGAGATCTAGCAGATCCTGAAACAAATCAACATAAAACAGATACCCTTCCTGTCGTTACACTGTTTGCTTCATTACAGAATATGCAAATATTCAAAATGGAAGAGAAAGAGAAGTCTTAGGGAAAAATGTCACATATACTGGAGGCAATATGCATCTCCACCTGAAGATATAGATACATGGAAGGATGAATGGATGGATGAATGGATTAGACAGATAGATAATAGATATGGGAGAGAGAGAATTTTTATTTATATAATTTTGCTCATATATAACTTGTTTAAGGCTAGATTTTCCTATTTTATCCAGGTCAGAAGTTGAGTGGCCACTCACAGTTCCATTCCTACTACTGATCTACATGGAAATTTTGAGGTTGGTTTATCTCTCCTTATGCAGTCTAGTGGCCCCCTCTCCTTGAGGTTCACCATTTTGATGCTAGACCAATGTAAACATTCACTCAAGTCCTTTCTCAGCTCAAAACTCCTGAGATTAAATATTTTCCTAGTGGTAAGGATTACAGGTATACGCCTGCCTTACTCTTTGTGGTTCTGTGTCTCTTTCTGTGTGTTTGTCTACAAACACACACACATATATATACACACATATATATATATATATATATATATATATATATATATTAAGAATTAAATATACATATAGTATATGCTTAAAACACACAATATATGTGTTATATGTACTGGTAATAAACCTTTACCATATGAGTAATAACATGGTGAACTAGATATCTTAATGCCAGAAGGTAAATTTGACCCCATAGGTCTCTCTAAGATTTTTTGGGATATTATTCTTGACTTGCATACAGTCATAGAAAGATTTCTTTTTCTTTTCAAAGGGAACATAATTAGATAAATTGGGTAACAGAGTAGCATTGCATATTAAAATAACCTGCTCATGAGGAAGCTGATGAATTAAAGAAGTCTTTGGGGAAGAGGATATTTGTGTGAGGAACAATGAAAACAGAAGCAGACATCATACCATGAAGCACACTTCATCATTCAGCCCGAAGGCAGAAATGGATGATAAGTTTGGGCAACATTATAAATCGGCTATGGAGAAAGGATAGAGCATTGATGGGAGACTTTGCCTCTGTGCACATATGCTAGAGATCTCTGCTAAAGTAAGAGCAGCCCACAAAATACGGATTTGTTTCCATAATGCTTTCATTCTTTAGAATGTAGAATAAATGATAAAGAAGAAATGTGATAATTGATCCATTTTCAGTGAATGAAAATGAACTAGTTGCCAAGGTATAATAGAAACTGCCCAGAGGCAGATTTCAATATAAGGGAAAACATTCTAACAAAGTCCAAAAATGGAATGAGGTACTACATGTGATATTGAATTCACCATCGTTGAAAGTCTTCAATCAGAGGTTGAAAGACCACTTGTTGGAGATGTGGGAACAAGGATTTCTATTCAGGTATGCAGTGAACTAGATGACTTCCTAGCTTGCTTCCAACGATCAGATTCTGTGATATATCAAAATGTCTATTTCTACTTTTATTCTTTAGTTTAAAATTTGTGCTGAAATCGGTGTATGTGTCATACTGGCTAGGATCCAGGACACAGGAAGTTTTCAAGTGATAGTTTTTCACGTGAAGGATTTCCAGAGGGTTTCAGGAGGAGAGAGGGCAGAGGATGTGCAAAAGCCTACACTAGAGGAAAATGATCAGGTTCAATACAAAGGTGACAGAAATGACTGACTTTGTGGAAGCCAGATCCATATTCATTACGTTTTTCTCAGCACCCTCTCCCTACCTTTTTCCTTCCTTCTTCTGCTTTGGCTTTAATTCAATTATCTAACTGGCTAGCATATATCAAGAAAAGAAAATCATCATAGTTTAATGTGTAAAAGTTTCTATTACATATTAAAATTTCTTTTTTTTAATTTTGCTCAATATGGAAAGTATTTTAAAAGTTTGCTTTTCCCCCACTTGATTCATTCATTCATTTTTATGTGAATGTAAAAATTCCCTTTAATTCCTTATAGAAAACTGATGCCACATATTAGGATTAGGTTATTCCCATGACCTCTGCCAACCAGGCCCATAGAGAAGTAATCGCATCTTCCTAGTTTCAACATAGGAACAGTAGATATTTCCTTACCTAGCCCGAAACTAGGCCATATTTCAGCACACAAGCTAAGACTGAGTTGTAGCCTGTGTCTTTTTGTAGCTCAAAGGAGTCCCACGATCATTTTTCTTTAGAAGTTCCATGCCAGCTATAATAGTTCTATGCCAGGGTGGCTTTGTGGCAAAGCTTGACTTTCCTCTTCAAATGTCCTTGGTCTGGTAATGTCACTCTAGGGCCGTATTTCTGATCTTTTATAAAGTAGACAGCCCTGTGGCTACTCTACTACTGAGACCACTCTGTTCTGTAGAGACCGCCATAATATCCTGTGTGAATAAAAGTCCAGAAGAGCCACCAACTATACATGAAAGGGCTCAAAGCCTTATGTTAAGGATCAAGGTTTCCACATATTCTGTCTGTTTCCATTTTCTCTACTTCAGCAGCCCAAGAAGAACTTCAGGGTAGGTTAAGGATGCCTGCACTTCCTTGGCATTCTCTGATAGGCTCAACCTAAAGAGTATTGCGGGGCTAGGTTGTGGGATTTTAAATGGTGATGTGTCCCATATCACCATCTTCATAACATATGTACATGCACAGGTGTAGACACACACTTATCTAGTATCACACTTATCACTTATGCACATGCACAGGTGTAGACACACACTTATCTAGAATTCACCCTTACTTTGGAGGGGAATATGGTGGATATAATTTCTCAGAAGTTTAACTTTCCTTAATTTTTGCATAGACTACCATTTTTCCTCAAAACATTTCAGACCAGGAAACCTCATCTGGGCCACAGCCTTTTGGAAATAAAGGCCTGCAGTGTATCATGCCTTCCTCTCCCCCCACTCCCACCATGTGAAACAATGACCACACAAAAGAGGCATTGATTACTGATTGACTTCAAAGTGAGTAATTGAGCTTTAATGGATCTATAAAAGGGATTAAAATCAAAGCCATAAATTAAAACCTAAATAAAAGAGTAAAAAAGAAGGGATATTTTACAACTTGGGCTCCATTAGGGTCTATCCTAACCAGATTAAAAAGTAACTGCCATGGCAAGAAAAATTGTCAAAGCCTCAACAGAAGGAAGGAGCTACAGTGGCTCACTGCCCTCATTCTGTCCAATAAGTAAGAAGCAAAGGAGGATTGGAGAAGAGGGTAGATGGCAACATCTGACTAGAAATAGGCATTATTATTGAGAATATTAATTATCTGTGGAGGCATAATTAGAAATTCTTACCCTGGACAAATTCAGTTGGGTAAAGGGGAGGAGGTACAGAGGATAGTTTTCCTGTAGATGGAGTCATTCTAGTAAAGAAATGACCCATCCCCTAGAAAGTCTCTCATTCTCAGGACAAGGATATCATGAGACCTAGGAGCGGTGGCCTGGGGCCAATCAGTCCATGCGGCACTGTGGGCTGAACCACTGTGATCTGACACATGGTTATGAGAGTCATGCAATGGAGAAAAAAAACCTTCAGAGGGAAAAATTGGATTCTACCTCCTTCCCCCTTTCAGGTGTCAGGACACTGAGACAAAGTCTCCTTCAACCTGCCCTTGATATGGTTCTGATGATATATCTCCCTGGTCCTAATTGTATTTATTATATTCCTTTATTATCATTAACTCATATATCACTCCAGGGGAAGTTTTTATTTATATTAATGGCTGCATGTTTTCTTTCTAATACTACATATAGGAGGAGCTATGCTAAAGTACAGGGGGCCAAAGTTCACTTTCCCAGTCTCAGATCTTTTCTCAGAAAAGGGGGGGTGAGAGGGAGGCTGAGACTACGAGGAAGATTCATTTTATACTGTGTACAAAAAAAGGGAAGTTCTTTTCTACAATAGCTGATATAATCAGATCTTTCCCAATTAATGAGATAAAATCAATGACCCAAGTAAATCTTTATCACTCTATAAACTCATCAAGTTGATCAAGGAACTCCTCTCATCATCTTCCAGCATAATAGACCCTACAGAGCTTCAGAGAGTCTATTTTTTCCCCAAGAACAGCTGATTTATTGCAACAATTAAGTTTTAAAACTCTTGTATCAAGAAAGTATGCAACTGATAATTATGTCAAGAATAGAAAGTCTTCAAATATATAAAAGTTTCTTTTAAATGCAAATGTTTCCTTCATATTTTTCTCAACACAAGTAACAAGATTCAGACTAGACTTGTCTTGATTTATCACTGTTTTAATTCAAATTTCTATTGTAGAGATTCTACTATTTCAAATGGAAGAAGACAGGGAAGTCTGAAATAAACTTTTATGGAGTCATAGATGAACTACTGTAGGATAGTTAAGGAACAAATCATTATAATATAGGCAAAGAGCTCCTTCCATATACCTTTATATTTGACTCCAAGCCTCTGGTGAAGTAAAGTTACCGTTTTCCTTGTTCAGTATAGATATTTAGCACCCAACAAAGTGAGACAAGGAAGCAGAAGATACAAGGCATGTAGCCTTCCACCAATGTCACAACTGGCTACCCACCTTTTGACCATTCACTTCTGATCTTTGGAACTACAGATTTGTCCAGCAATATTCAAAGGGAACATAGGAACTCACTGTTCTAAAGAGTTGGAGATCACCTCATCCAATCTTATCCTTTTACAGAGGACAAAACTGAGGCCCAGAAAAAGGCATTGGAAACAAAATAGTAGAAATGAGATTTAAACCTCTATCCCCAATTCCAAATGTGATATTCTTTTTAGAGCTGCCAAGTTAGATTGTCCACTCTTGACTGAATGTCAAGTCTAGTTAAGGTAGCTAAATACTGACTAAATTCTCAGACTATTAGAATATCTTGCAGGGGCAAATACAGAGAAATGATATTTCATAGTGCATTGAGCACAACACTTGCAATTGGGAAACCTAAAACAAGCCCCAGGAGCTTAATAGTATGTTATCATGGCAATGTTACTTCTCAGAGTCTCTTTTTTCTCATCTGTAAAGTGAGGTTAATAATATTCTACCTACTTAAAGGTTTATTTTAAGAAAAGTACCTTAAAAATCCTAGAGTTTACATGAATGAGTTGTTATTATTTTCTTAGACCAGTCCTATGACTGCTAAGTTACTTTCCAAAAAACAATCAACACTTTTGTTGTTTACTAAGTGTGAAGTGATGCAGTCAAAAAGGGTACTGAGGGAAAAAGATCTATTGACTGCTATCATAATCTAAAGAGAAATACTAATTATTTCTTATTTTGCTTTTACTTTGAGAAGTCATTATTAAAAATACTTCAAAGTCAGGAGGACAACTAGACAGATATTTCAATATTTGCATCTTTTTTTTTTCACTCTTGACATTCAATATGCCCTTTATCACCTCCATCAAAGTCCAGTCCTGAGCATCTCCCAAGGTAAGAGATCGGGGTGCTTGAAGATTATCATGCCAGCCAAGGCAGACTTATAAAGCATCTATTAGAAGCTCAGTGGAAGATTAGATGCCCAAATTGCTTAGGGATAAGGAGAGATTAATTTTTGAAAATATTTGTTAACAGAAAATAAAGATTTTAAATTTTAAAAATGACAGGTTTGAATTCTTGACTTTGATGCCTATGATAAAGTAAAAATAGACAGATAATTTAATCTCATTAAATGTCTTACTTGCCAAAGAGAGGCAGGTGTCAAAGACAGGATCATATTAAAATAAAAAAAGTTGTAAAGCCTTATGAAGAAGTGTAATAAGTGATTATGAGTAGTATTATCTCATAGAACAGAGAAGTAGTAAAAATTTAAAGAAAGTTTGGCAAGACATCCAACTAAGCAAAGTCATCTTAAGGTCACTTAAAAAGAAAATGGAGCAAGAGCAACAAATAGAAGAAAAAAGGAAAAGATTTGCAAAAATTATTGTGACACTCTTTTTTTCCCTCCTCCATCAAGGACAGTAGAACCACAACGATTGGTTTGTTCCAATTTTAGATGTGCTTATAGGGAAAGCAGAAAAAGCTAAACAGAGCAGGAACCAGAAAAGTAATCATATTGAACCAAGCGTACACAGAGTAAATCCTTGCTGTAGGTGGCATAATTATGGAGCCAGTGAGAGATCAATATAAAAGGTGTCTGAAGGAAGATAAAATAACACATTTTCAGTGAGAATATTAGTTGGTAATAAGCAGACTTTTGCAGGCAAAAGTCAGTCATGGGTCATACTTTATCATTTCACAATTTGATAAAAATAAAATGTGGAGAATATAAGATATAGCTGAAGTTATTGTTTGTTATTTACAGAAAAGTATTTCATTCTGTAATGCAAAAATTGCAATTTAGAACAAAGATATTCCCATATTTTTTCTCACTATCATCACCTTTCCTAACTGTGTTTATAAGGATGCATCTTTCTTTTCCCTAAAACCTCTGGGGCATGGATCAAATTCACCTTCTCATTATAAAAGAACAAATTTCTCTCAGGGATGAGAGGGAAGATTTGTTTCAAAATCTCAGAATTCTAGCCAGTCCTCAAACCCTTATTACACTGAGATGATATGATCCCAGAAAGAATTCACCTTTGCTCTTGACTACCTCATATCTTTCAAACTACCCCAGTCTATATTAGATAACTCTTTAGAAACTGACAAATGAAGATGGAAAGCGGTTGCTCACCTTTCCACACAATCCAGCAACATAGTGCTGAAAAGCTCCTGAGGTTAGTGTTTTCAATGTTTTTTAGAGAGAAAGAGAAAAAATAATTTCAAGAGGGGTCAACTATATTTATTTCCTTTATGAAGCTAACCTTTAGTATTTCAGAAAGAACTATTAACTATAGCTCCTTATTAGAAAGAATAAAAATTGATTATCATTTCAGTGCTCCTATTTCCATTGGTCCTTTCTGAGAAATCATAAAAGCTGGAAGTAAAGGAGAAAATAAAGTCAAAAGGGTGTTTGTGAGTCTTTGAATTGTCCTCTATATGCCAATTATAGAAAAACTTACTCATTGCTTAAGTCTAAATAAAGTTATTCATAGCACTTCATTTTCCCTACCTATCTTCTCAGGAATGTCTATTCCATTGGCACAAAGGGAATAAATCCCTCTATTTATTCCTTTTGTTTGATTCTCTCCTTGTCTCTGGTTTATGCTTAGCTAAAGGGAAAGAACTGACTGAGTAGTTCTATATTTTGCTTCTAGTAACATTTTTAAAAAGCAGATTTGGTTTGTTCAAAGTGCTAAATATGGCCTTTAAGCACTGAGTAGAATGAAGAAATGCTCACTAATTGCTATACAGCTCATAGCTGAAAGATGGTACCTTTTGATATCTACTCCTACCTCCATTCCTATCCTCACACACAACTTCTGCAACAAGTCTGTAAAAAAATTTCTAATTTTGATGTTAAAAATTATATATCCTATTTAATTATTTTTAATTGAATTCTGTGGAGTGCCAGTAACATTTAATAAAAGTGAACTAGCCATAAGGGAACAATCAAAAACTTATTCAGATGGAACAAAAAGTGAGTGATATCCAATGTTTATTGGATTATTAATCCAATAATTAAGAACAGAAAAGTTGAACAATGGAACATACTAGGCATGGGAGAATCAGAAACAATTTAAATAAAGTTTGACAAACTCAAGAATATAAGCTGCTTAGGTGAGAACTTCCTATCTGACAAAAGCTTCTGGGAAAACCTGAAAGCAGTCTGGTGGAAATCAGATTTAGAGCATCACTTTATATCACAAAGTTTGTTGTGTGGTTTATTCTTCGTTCTAGTGTAAGGTCATAAAGGATAGGTGGCATCATTAATAGCATTTAAAACCTTAGAAAAAGTGAGAGAGATCAAGTACTTTTCACAACTAATTCTTTTTTTCTTAATAATAATAATTTAAAATATTTTTTCAATTATATGTAAAGATAATTTTCAACATCTGTTTTTATAAAATTTTGAATTTCATATTTTTCTCCCTTTCTCCTCCCCAAGATAGCAAGCAATCTGATAAAGGTTATGTATTTACAATCATGTTAAACATATTTCTTTTACAACTAATCATTAACCATGCAAGAGATAGAGAAAATCACAAAAGGTAAAGTAGAAAATTTCAGTTATATTTGATTAAAAACTTTTTTGCATAAATAAAATCAACATAGCTAAGACAAGAAGATAAACTGTCAATTAGGGAAAAACACTTTGCATTAAATATTTCTAAGTGTCTGATATTCTACATATGTAAGGAAATTGATCCAAATACACAAGATCAAGATTCATCCTCCAATCAATAAGCAGTCATGAAGTATGAACAAATAGTTCCTAATAGAATTGTTGACTACTATCAACTATATGAAAAACTTCTCCAAGTCGCTAATAATATGAGAAATGGAAATCAAAAAAATGATGAGGTTTCACTTCACACCCCGTAAATTGAGAAAGATGACAAAAATGGAAACAGTCTGTGTTTGAGGAGGCGTGGGGATACAAAGACACATACATTATTGGAGGAGCACTGATTTAGTTCATCCATTCTGGAAAGCAATTTGGAGAGCCTAGGGAAAAGAAACAGTTAGTGAGTCAGTAATAGAGGATATTCCTAGAAAGATAACTGGGAGCAAGATTGCATCAGGCTGAGGAGTTCGCATTATATCCTAGAGGAAATAGAAATTCATTCAAGATTTTTAATAAGGGCAAATCTATGTTTTAAAATATTAAGTGAGGTGGGAGTGGGAAGACATTTGAGACCATTCAGGAGGCAAACATTATAGTCCAGAAAAGAGGTGAAAAGTATTTGAATTAGGGTAGAGGTTTCATGACTGGAGATAGGAAGTATGCAAGATATGTAATAGAAGCAGCATTGATAAAACTTTAGAACTGATTAGAGATGGAGATTGAGGAAGGACAACACTGAGGCTCAGCTTGGCCAGGCTAGTTTGGGTTTAGAAAAACTTGTTTTGTTTTATTTTAGCACAAAAAGCAGAATAAAACTGAAAATTTTATTCTTTTTTCCCTCTCCCCCATAATTGCCTTTCCCTTCCCTTACACTTCCCTTCCCTTACCCTTCCCTTCCCTTCCCTTCTCTTCCCTTCCCTTCCCTTCCCTTACCCTTCCCTTCCCCTTCCTTTCCCCTCCTTTCCCTTCCCTTACACTTCCCTTCCCTTACCCTTCCCTTCCCTTCCCTTCTCTTCCCTTCCCTTCCCTTCCCCTCCCCTCCCTTCCCTTCCCTTCCCCTCTCCTCCCTTCCTTTCCCTTCCCTTCCCCTCTCTTCCCATCTCTGCCCTTCCTTACCCTTCCCTTCCCTTCCCTTCCCTTCCCTTCTCTTTCCTTCCCTTTTCCCACATTAAAGATAAGACCTTGCTCTTTCGTCAATCAGCTACCTTGGGGAAAAAATTGAGAACTTAAGGTACTTGAAGAGTTTGCTAACAAAAGACTGTCATACTTTCCTCTGAATCTCTCACTCCAAGGCACCTGCACTTGACTAATTAATTGACCCAGCGAATTCTCCACAAAAAGAGGGCACTTGTCACTTTCCTATTCGATAATTGTAAGTTACCTGCTGCATGACTACAAAGAACACTACTGCTCTTATTCTTTATAGGCTCAGACACTCAAGGATGAAAGCCCCCAGTGAAGAATGAAATCTACATGGAGAACCCTCTTATCTTAATATCACAATAAAAGAGGAAGCTTCCTGCTTCATGGCAGGAGCGCCCACTCAGGGACCCAATAGTTCAGGTCCCTTCTAACAAGAGGTATTTATGATGATATCCCCAGGAACAAATCAGAGTTTTATATCACACAGAGTTTCTGAAGCTTTTCATTCTTGAGTTTAGCATAACTGAAGGACATGTTAGCAGTAGTAAATCTCAGACCCAGGTGCTTGATGGCATCTCAGTAAAGAGAGGATTAATATCTTTTGTCCAAAAGCATGTCTGAAGCATGACTGATGGGAGCAGTCTACAAAAGTATGCTCCAGGTCATCACTGCTTGGATTATTCCCACATTAGTTTCTTTTAACACATTAATTGTCCGTTAAAGAAATAAAGTTTCTTGAATGAAAATTGTTTTATCTTAGATTTGGTAGAAATAGTCACTTATCCTCAAAGTGTTGTAGCAGAAATAAACAGATCATAAACGATATGACCATGATGACTGAACTGATTGTAACCTCTTGTCTGGAACACAATAATAATATGATAAATCAACACAATTGTATTTCATTATAAAAATTTAATAGATGATAATATTTCTATAACATTACAAGAAGACATTTAGGTAGCCTTAATAGCTTAAAATTGCACTAAGACTTTGGGGACAGCCTATAATATTGTAAGAGTGTCCTTATGGGTCTGCCAGCTTACAGGTACTCTTCACTAATCGGGAGGGGAGCTGGTTAATTAAAAAAACAAGAAACATAGAAAGACTTGGACCAATGAAGGTAAATGTTATCCAAATCCAGAGAAAGAACTCATAAACAGACATATGGTATGGCTTTACATATATGTATGTATGTATATAAGTATATATATGCATATATGTATATAAGTATGTATGAGTGTGTATGTGTGTATATATATGCATATTTATGTGTATATATGTAAATGAGGCAAAGAATGGCCTCTTTAAAAAAACAGAATCTGGCAGGGGGAAGACCCTCAGGTTTACTTAATCATTGAATGAGTGCTGCTTCAGTCCAACTGAGACTTGTTAAAGACCTTAACTTGAAAAGGTCAAGGCTTCCCACTGCACCCTGGGCCATCTCCTATTGTCCTGATCCATATCTGGCCACTGGACGCAGATGGCTCTGGAGGAAAAAGTGAGACCGGTGGCTTTATACAGCCCTGCTTCACTGTAATCCAATTCACCTGCATATCATGGCACCACCTGTGTCATATCATGATCAGCAGCAACAGCAAGTAAACCTATACACCACTGAGAGTTTATGACTCCTAAGTCATAATTCTGTCATAGTATATGACTCCTCAAAAACTTTTAGTAATTCCCAATGGCTTATACAATAAAATTCAAACTCTTTCACCCAGTATTGAAGGCCTTTCACAATTTGATCCCAATTTATCTTGCCCACATTTTTGTCCTTGCTGTTCAGTCATTTAAGTTGTGTCCAACTTTTTGTGATCCCATGTCTTACAAAACCTCAGGCTCTTGTAAATCTTGGAAATCTGTCTAAGTTCATGTTCATAGTTTCCATGACAGTGTCCATCTGTTTCATCCTCTGAATCCCTTTTTCCTGTTGTCTTCAATCTTTCGCAACATCAGGGTGCTCTCCAAGTTCCATCTTCTAATTGTGTGGCCTAAGTATTTAAACTTCAGCTTCAGTATTTGATCTTCCAGGGAAGAGCTTAAATTTATTTCTTTAAGCATTGACTGATTTAATTTCCTAGCAATTTAAAAGATTCACAAAAGTCTTCTCCAGCACCACAATTCAAAAGCATTAATTTGGCAGTGCTCAAAACCACAACTTTGACTATACAATCTTTTTGTTTTTTTGAACAAGGTGATATCTCTGTCTTTTAATATGCTGTCCAGGTTTGCCATAACTTCCCTTCCAAGAAGCAAGTATCTTTTAATTACATGACTACAGTCACCACTTATAATGATCTTTGAGCCCAAGAATATAAAATCTGACGTTGCTTCCATTTCTTCTCCCTTCATTTGCCAGGAAGTGATGGGGCCAGTTGCCAAGCCCTTAGGGTTTTTTTTTGGGGGGGGGGGTGTTAGGTTTTTTGTATTTTTTTTTGGTTGAGCTTCAAATCTTGAGCTTCAACTCTTTTACCCTCATCAACAGGCTTCTTAATTCTTTACTTTCTGCCTACTTTATCTCATATTAATCCCATTCTCAATCACTGTATGTTAGGAAAATGTTCCCTGAGTATATTGTGATTGAGCCCAATATATTGAGTTGCTGGTCTACTTTTTGATGTACTACATTTTTAAAATTAAATTTATTTATTTATTTTTAGTTTTCAACATTCATTTGGACAAGGTTTTGAGTTCCAAATTTTCTCCCCATCTCTCCCCTCTCCACACCCCAAGATAACATGCATTCTGATTGCCCCTTCCCAAATTTTCTCTCCCTTCTATCACACCCCTCCCTTCTCTTATCCCCATCTTCTCTCTTCTTGAAGGGCAAGATAGATTTCTATTCCCTACTACCTGTATTTCTTATTTCCCAGTTGCATGCAAAAACAATTCTCAACATTCATTTCTAAAACTTTGTGTTCCAACTTCTTTCCCTTCCTCTCTCCCCACCCATCCCTACTGAGAAGACAAGCAATTCAATATAGACTATACATGTGGAGTTATGCAAAAGATTTTCATAATAGTCATGTTGTAAAAGATTAACCATTTTTTCCTTGATCCTATCCTGCCCCCCCATTTATTCTATTCTCTCTTTTGATCTTGTCTCTCCCCTAAAATGTTTACTTCTAATTATTCCCTCCTCCCATTTGCTCTTCCTTCTATCATGGCCCCCGCACCTCACTTATCCCCTTCTCCCCGATTTTTCTGTAGTGTAAGATAAATCTTCATGCCAAATTGAGTGTGCATGTTATTCCCTCCTTAAGCCAAATGTGATGAGAGCAAGCTTCACTTTTCCCTCTCACCTCTTCACTTTTCTTCTCCATTGAAAAACCTTTTTCTTGCCTCTTTTATGAGAGATAATTTGCCTCATTCCATTCTACCTTTATCCTCCCAATATATTCCTCTCTCACCACTTAATTTTATTTCTTTTTAGATATTATCCCTTCCAATTCAACTCACTCTGTGCCCTCTATCTGTAAATATGTATATAATGTCTCCAACTACTCAGATACTGAAAAAAGTTTCAAGAGTTACAAATATTATCTTTCCATGTTCTTGTTTAACTTTTCATGATTCTCTTGATTCTTGTGTTTGAAAGTCAGTTTTCCTATTCATCTCTGGTCTTTTCATCAAGAATTCTTGAAAGTCCTCTATTTCACTGAATGACCATTTTTTCCCCTGAAGTAATATAATCAGTTTTGCTAAGTAGGTGATTCTTGGTTTTAATCCTCATTCCTTTGACTTCTGGAATATCATATTCCAAGCCTTTCTATTCATTAATGTAGAAGCTGCTAGATCTTGTGTTATCCTGATTGTATTTCCACAATACTTGAATTGTTTCTTTCTAGCTGAGCTGCTTGCAATATTTTCTCCTTGACCTGGGAACTCTGGAATTTGACTACAATATTCCTAGGAGTTTTTATTTTCCGATCTCTTTCAGGAGGTGGTCAGTGGATTCTTTTCATTTCTGTTTTACCTGCTAACTCAAGAATGAGCAATTTTCCTTGAAAATTTCATGAAAGATGATGTCTACACTCTTTTTTTGATCATGGCTTTCAGGTAGTCATATAAGTTTTAAATTCTCTCTCCTGGATCTGTTTTCCAGGTCATTGTTTTTTTCAATGAGATATTTCATTATTTCTTCTATTTCTTCATTCTTTTAGGTTTTTTGTTTTGTAATTCCTTGGTTTCTCATAGTCATTAACTTCTATCTGCTCCATTCTAATTTTTAAAGAACTATTTTCTTCAATGAGCTTTTGAACCCTTTTTCCATTTGACTAAATCTGCTTTTTAAAGCATTCTTCTCCTCATTAACCCTTTGGACCTCTTCTGCTATTTGGGTTAGTCTATTTTTAAAAGTGTTATTTTCTTCAACATTTTTTGGGAGTTTCCTTCAGGAAGCTGTTGACCTACTTTTCATGATTTTCTTGCATTGCTCTCATTTCTCTTCTCAATTTTTCCTCCATCTCTCTTACTTGATTTTCAAAATCCTTTTTGAGTTCCTCCATGGCCTGAGATCATTGCATATTCATTTTAGAGGTTTTGGATTCAGACCCCTTGACTTTTATATCTTCTTCTGATGGTATGCATTGTTCTTCCTCACTGGAAAGCATGGAAGAAAATACCTGTTCACCAAGAAAGTAGCATTCTATAGTCTTATTTTTTTCCCTTTTTTTTCCCCCTTTTTGGGCATTTTCCCAGTGAGTTTCTTGACTTTTGAGTCTTTTGTCAAGTGGAGAGTATACTCTAGGGACTTATAGGTTCTCATTTCCTCCAAGGTGACACAATCAAGGAAGAAGAGTTTACTCCTCTCCTGGCCTGTGCTCTGGTCTGGGAGCAACCACAAGTTTTTCTGCCCAGGATCTACAAGTGGAATTCCCTCTTCAGAGCCTCCACCAACTCCACTAGGCCAGTGCTCCTCCTCCCCCCGGGACTGTCACTCAGGGGTGAGACTCAGATCAGCTACTTGTTTCCCCAGGGTCTTTATGCCAAGGGCTCCAAGAATAGATGCTGCTATGGCAGTGGCTGCTGCCCCCCAGGGGCCGGGCCAGACCTCACAGCTCTCTCACCAAGGTGAGAGAGCTTTCTCACTGATCTTTGAAGTTGTCTTTGGCATTTATGGGTTGAGATATCTGGGAACTGCAGCTTCTGTCCATGATTCTGCACCCTGAAGCCTGCTCCAGTCCTATCCAAGCTGGGATCCGTGATCAAGGTTGGGTTGAACTCTTCTCTGAGCCTGGTGTGATAGACCTTTCCTGTCAGCCTCCAGGCTGCCTGGGGCTGGATATCTCTTTCACTCTGTCATTTTGTGGCTTCTGTTGCTCTAGAATCTGTTTATAGTAATTTTTTTACAGGTATTTTATGGGCTATGGGGGTAGAGCTAGAGTAGGTACATCTTTCTACTCTGTCATCTTGGCTCCGCCTCCCTGATGTATGCCTTTTTCCAGTGTAAGTACCTTGTGGGAATGGATTGTTTCATTTTTGTCTGCAAATCCCCACCACCTACCATAGTTTACAGTGTATAATAGATGCTAAATAAATGTTCATTTATTAATTATGCTGTTCCCATTGTCTAGAATATATTTCTTTGTGCCCTAATCCTTTGCCCTCAGCTTCACCAATCCTTACTAATACAAGTACCAGTGCAAATGCCAACATCTGTCATGAAGCTTCTAATGATGGTTTTGCCAAGGCTTCCCTCTCTTTATCCTCTGAACTCCATATAATTTTGTACCTCTTGTACTGAATTTTAAAATTCTGTTTTGCATTTTTGTGATTTGTGTATACATTGTCTCCACTTGTTAGATTGTAAACTCCTTGAAAGCAGGAAATAAGTTTTATTTTTCTCTGTATCCCATAAAGGACTTGGTACAGCATCCTACATATTGTAGAAACTTAATAAAAATATATTTAATTTGATGGATACCAAGATCTTTCTACAACCTCCTAAAACAAGGTCAATATCATATAAAATGAAGTTTAAAAATACTTCCAAATAAATTGTGATCTATAAAATGAGACGGAGAAAGAAGCTACATATTTATTTTATATATTTTTAATTTATAGAAGATAACAAGCATTTCCATAATATGATATAATGAAAAAATGATTGCATATGAAACTGTGAAACTATTATGTACAACTTGCTATTTCTTTTAAATATGTAATAAACTTATGTAAATTACCTTTTCTCCTTTTCTTCCTCATTTTTCTTTTTCATTTTTTCTGTTCAAAAGGGATGAAAGTTTCTGTTTACTTGTGAAACATGTGACTGTATCACCAAATCAATATTCATATCACTGATGGTGACTGTGAATATACTGGTGATGTTCTGAATTGAAAAGTATAACAGACTCTCCATATAGAAAGCAGAAGGAAAACATTTATTCAGATACCAGAAAACTAGATCCCAACACCAGAAAGCCATATCTGTCATAGCAACCAAGAAGTCAATACACATTATCACTATAGGGGACAACACCATTCCCAAGACTTCCCCCTCTCACTCCCCCATCTTCCCACAAATACTCACAGCACTAGCTGCCTGTGTCCTCTTCCTTCCAACTCTTCTCCACCCTTCCTCTTCTTCCCATTCAACAACCTCCTCCCACCACATGTGACTTAGGTTTCCATATGATTTAAGCAGGTCACATGGGCCTATTAATGAGTGGGAAAGATCTTCATATGAAGCAAAAATACACTAACAGTACAATTACCTAGTTAAAATCTCTGTTATATTTTTAAATGTTTAACCATTTGATTTAGAAAATGACAGAATTCTTTTATAAGATGTTAATGTCGGAAAGTTGCTTCAAAGATATCTAAGCATAACCCTGTCATTTTACATATAAGTAAACAAGGATCCAGAGATGACAAATGATTTACCTAAAGTCATATAAGTGGCTTACAGTAGAACTAGAATTTGAAATTTGTTTAATGATGTTAGAAGACTAGAACAAAATTATGAAATGGGTAGCTATTCAACTCAAATCACTGTGAACTTCAAGCAAGATCCACTCAGGCAGGTCTTTCCCTTCTCTTTCACATTCTCTTTATTATGTTTCCCATAGCTCCATGTCAAAATATTGCACTAATAATAAATACAATGTGGAACACTTTTCAAAAGATTATTGTCTATTTCCTTTTTTCCAGACAAGACAAGACTCTATTTAATTTACTCTCTTAGAATTCTGGTTAGCACGGAGGGAAAGTTCTTTTCAGGATTTTACCCCTGCCTATGAGAACACCTGATTTAACGATTATAGTTATGGGAGAGCAGGGTCTACATAGCATGCCACTCGAAATTTCATGGTGAAAACACAGGTCCTGGTCTCAAGGATGTCTGGGTTTGAATGCCAGCTCCAATATTTATCTCCAAACCAATACTTTAAGCAACTGGTAAACGGAAAATTGGACTGAGGTTGAAACCATTGGCTTGCAAAGCCTACCAATCCTGAGGGAGTTTGCAAGGAGTCATTAACTGAGGCTCAGTTTCCACAAGAATAAAATAGCAACAGTAATCCTGCTTTTGCTATAGGGCTATTTTGAGGGAAACACTTTGTAAACTTGAAGCCCAGTCTATGTGTGAACTATAGATATCATCATGAAATCAGGGACTCTCTGATGAATCTGAAATCCAAAATCTGTAGCAAACTTCCAGAATTTTATAAGATTTGAGACTTTCCCTTATAGACAAATAGTTAAAAGATATGAACAAGCAGTTTAGCAAAGAGAAATACCAACTCTCAACAATCACTCGAAAAATTGTTAAAAATCATTAATAATGAGAGAAATGCAAATTAAAATAACCTTGAGATATCACATCACACTCATCAAATTAACAAAGATAGTAAAAGCTGGGAAGATTCATTTCTGAAGGGGCTATGGGAAGACAACCGTGTTAATTCACTGCTAATGCATTTGTGAATTGGTTCAACCAACTGAATAATAGTTTCTGAAATTTTTATACCCTTTACCCAGAGACATGATAACTGGTATTATGCCCCCAAGGTTATTGACAGTGGGGAAAAACATGTATAAAAATATTCAAATCCACATTATTTCTGGTTTTTTTAAAGCTAGAAATAAAATTTATTTCCAGTAATTGGAGTGGCTGACCAAACAATGGTATATGAATGTAATGAATCATTACTTCTTGTTGTGTTTGTCTTTTGTTCTCAAAGAAGACGACACCAAGATGATGACATGACTTGCAATTGACTTTGATTTGAGTGAGGGAGGGAGGGCTGTGCAAGCTCACCAACCTCACATTCTTCTCCAAAGTTATCTAGGTCCAGTGGCCTGATATTCATCAAGATGTTGGGAGATGGCCCAGGATGCAATGTGGGACCCTGACCATTTTAGGCTTATTACTATGTTATAAAGAATGACAAATAGGACGAATTCAGGGGAAAAAAACATGGGATGACTTCTGTGAGGTAAAGCAGAGACCAATGAGTAATATACACAATGACTACACAAGGTAAGTAAAAACAACATTATGGAGCAACAAGACTCTAGTGTCATTCTAGTGTCTAAGGATCATCGGTTGGTGGCATCCCTTCCAAGGTAAAGGACACATTTTTACTTTCTGTTAACAACTGACACATTTAAATAATAGAAATTTGCATGTATTAAAAATCTCTAGTGTATTTAACTGGGTTTAGGGAATGCACTTGGGAGTCAAGGATGGTGTACTATTTTAATGCTTCTTTGGGAAATGCCTCTTGTATCAAAACAAAATGCATCTTTTCTTGTTTTTTAAAGAATGTTTCTTTAGACTACTTTTTTTGCTTGAGATCAGCTTCATCATCAGTTTTTGTTCTATACTTTCCTACAATCCTACCTTGATGTTTTCTTGACCTTGATGTTCCCTTTCCCCTCATCTACAGGCTTTCAACTTTGATCCTTTTGCTCTCAGACTCGGTTAATGACTTCTTGTCTACCACTTCCCTCTCCCTTCTCATCCCCCGTGGAGGCCTTTATGACTGCCTGGCTTTAACCTCATTCAAACTTTTCATTTACCTGCTTAGTAACAGAACCTAACTTTGATTCTGTGAAAGCTCCCAACTTGCTCAGAGTTGAATGCAGCCTGGTTCTATATGTCCCTTGTTCCTGAGAAAAAAGAGGGAGATATGTAAACAGAAGTAGCTAGAATCGCTGAGTCTATAACTAGCAAAAAAAAGAATTCTGCCAAGGGTCTGCTGATAGAATGAAAACTTCTCCAGGGTAGGAATTATCATTTTTATCTTTGTCGCTTCAGTATCAAGCATAATGTTTGCTATACAGTAGAGGAATAAAATCATTTATTAACTCATTGTTTGATTGATACCAACCTCTGCGTTTATGCTTATCTGCCCTACTTACAATAGGTCAATTCAAAGTTGTCTGAGATGTGTTCAACCTTTTATCATTGTTGCTGAACCATTTCAGTTATGTCCAACTCTTCATGACCCCATTTCAGATGTTCTTGGCAGAGACGCTGGAGTGGTTTGCCATTTCCTTCTCCAGCTCATCTTATAGATGAGAAAACTGAGGCAAGCAGAGTTAAGAGACTTGCCCAGGGACACACAGCTAGTAAGTTTCTGAGGCTGAATTTGAACTCATGAGGATGAATCTTCCTGTTTCCAAGTCCAGTGCTCTATCCACTGCACCACCTACCTGCTCTTGTTTTCTCTGGATGGGTCTTTTCATTAAAGGCTCCAGACTATCTTAGTCTATCTCAGTAAAAAACTTCATAGAACTTATCAAACCTCATGCAACTCCAAATTAGTCTGTATTTTTGGACAGAGTTCATCCTGAAATTGTGACTACTCATGGAGCTTTATTTAATAGAACCAGAACAAGAGTTGTACCTGAGGATGAAGGTGTAAGAGAAGTGTACGGTTTTGTGTGAACATGCATATCATCAATACACACTATATTTAGATTACAGTTGTTTGTAACTCAATTTCAATTCCTTGAGATCGCCAACCTGACTAATTTAAATCTTACCTAGATTCCCTTTAAGACTATACTCACCTTTGGCGCCTTTTCCTGAATACTGATCCATTAGTGTACATCCTTTCAGCCTGCTCATCTTGTCTCTATTTTCCCCAGTGTCTCTCTGGCTACCTACTTGACAGCAGATTTCATTAATTATCATAGTTTCTTGATATTTTCCCTCCCCTCCACCCCTGCATATTTCTTTTTTAATTGCTTTGGGTACCAAATGCTTGGCTAGGCATCTTTTGGATTGCTCTGTTTGGCCCTGTGACATTTCAAGGGGGGTGTTCTTTAAGTTTTATTGCTACCTGAAAATATACATCTAAGCTTTCCCCTTCTGCTGCTATTTTCCAAATATTTTAAATACATCCCTGTAACATTTAAATTGAAGGCTGAGCCTGCTGTTAGCAGCTGGGACAACCAGATGTAGAGGAAATGACTAGCTATACCTCATTGTTCAAAGAGCAAATGAGAAACATTCCAACCAATAGGGGTAACCCCTTAGCTAATTACGATTTTTCTCATTTCAGTTTTAATTATTTTTTTAAGTCCACAGCTTCCTTCTTTCCTCATGGCAGTTCCATCGTCATTAAAAGTACTACTCGGCTGTGCTCATCCCGTATTCATATTCATAAGGCCAGGCCTGTCTAACTGAGAAGCCTGATTGGTTAAATATTCCTGAGTGGTATGGAATGATACAGATTAATAAAAGGCACTGAAACCCTTGCAATGATAAGAAGGATAATTATGAAGGCCCCTAAATGGAGACGCCAATAATTTGACAATGCCTCATTGGGCTTGAATAATATTAGTATTTTATCATTCTATTGTGATTAAGTAGCATTCAACTATTCTTTATCTGTAGATTATCTTTACTAAATACTTTTCTGCTCACTACCCTGCCATTCTGGATTGCTGAGAAGGGATTGACAATTACAGAATGAAGCCCAGGAATGTGCTACATAATTTTTTAAAATAGGAAATATAATCTCAGACCCTCCCAGGATGGTCTCTATTGGATTATGAAAGCCGTGAAGGCATTATTTTTGTTATTTATTATTACTATTCTTTGCATCCATTATAGCTCATATCACAGGGCACATGGGTTGTTCTGGTTGTGTTACTCCATTCCTGTATGACTCTCTGTGACTCCACTTGGGGTTTTGTTTGCAGAGGTAGTGGAGTAGTTTGGAATTTCTTTCTCCAGCTCATTCTTTTTTAAATTTAATTAATTTGTTTTTAGTTTTCAACAATCACTTCCCTAAGTTTTAAATTTTCTTCCCCTCCTTCTCACTTCCCTCCCCGAGATGACTGTTATATGAGTTCTACACATACATTCTTATTAAACACATTTTCACATTAATCATGTTGCATAGAAGAATTAAAATGAATGGGAGAAACCATGAGAAAAAAAATAAAGCAAAACACAACAGAAATAGCTCTTCCGCCCATTTTACAGTTGAGGAAACTGAGGCAAACAAAATGAAGTGACTTTCCTAGGATCACCTACCTAGCAAGTTTCTGAGTCTGGATTTGAACTCAGGGAGACGAGTCTCCTGACTCCAGGCCCCTGCTCTATCTACTGCACCACCTAGCTACCCACAGGAAACAAGGGCAAAATATTAAATTTGGAATCAGAACATTGGGCTAAAGGTCTGGTCTTAATGCTTACTAGCCAGGAGATTGTGGACAAGTCACTTCCTACCTCTCAATTTCTTGCTTTACAAATTTATATTCAGATTTAATGTTAAAAACATTTTTAAAGTTCCTAATACATGTAAGACATTGTATTATACATTGGGGATACAGATATGAAAATCAACATGGTCTCTGGCTTCAGGAAACTTGTAGTCTACTAGGGAGAATATGAAATCTACATAGATATATATCATATGAAGTAGAAAGTGATAGGAGTTGCTTCTTCCTTTTCCTCACTTTTCCTCCAAGCCACAATAGTTTTCTCCTCCTCTGCCTCAGTGCTACTGCTCCTGACTCTCAGGGTCATCGCCCTGGCTGAGCCAGTTCACTTTTTGGACTGTGGCTCTGCAATTGGAAAAGTTCAGGTAGAAGTGACCCCCTGCTCCATTCAGTCCTGTAAATTACATAGAGGAGAACACTAGTGTCAATATAACACCTTCATCAGAGATGTCTGGTCTCAGAACACATAGCTTCAGTGCATGGCTTTGTACTGGGGGATGCAGTACCTTTCCCTATCCCTCAGCCTGATGGGTGTAAGTGACACATCACCTGTCCCACTGAAAAAAGAAAGACCTATAATTGCTTGAATAAACTGCCAGTGAAGAGTGAACATCCCATTATAAAGTTGGTGGTGGAGTAGAAGCTTGTGGATGACAAGTCAATCTTTTGTTCTGCTGGAAGACCCCAAGAGAAATGGTGCAAACTGATGAGCTACACTTCACCAGTACGTTTGTCTCAGTGTAAGAGGGCATGACACTGGGGAAGTTGGGTTATGGGGAAAGATTGAAACTTGAAACAAGCTCAGTGCCATAAGAAGAAGGGAATTTTCAGTGTGCTGTTCCACTCACTGCAAGATCAAGAACTCTGCGGTTACACCATGTGAACCCAGAGCGCACAAATGTGGACAGTAGTTAGCATTCTCTGAAGCTGGCATGGGGAGGGCCCCAAAGGAGGCTAACCTCAGAGATGGCTGTTTTGAGATATCTTGGAAGTTGGCTTTGGGTCATGGGACTCAATTCCAAACTGTGGTGATGCAGGGTGGGGTACTAAATCTCTTAGCTTTTCAAAAGAAACAAAAAGTGATAGGAGCAAAGAAGGAGGTAAGACAATGTTCCTTGCCCCATCCTTTAGAGAGGCAGGGACATGACTCTTAAGGTGAAGAAATGCCAGCCATTGAGGGAATTAGGAGATCTTTGAAGTTCCTAAATATGAACTTTCTGCAGGTATATTGAGAGTTCTTGAAACCCATTCTCCTGGAAGAGTGTATGTATGTGGAGGTGGAGGATGGGGTTTCCTCAGCATTGCAATATTGAATTCATTTTTCCTTTGAGAACAGTAGAATTCCAGGGTAATAATACCTTTGGGGTTTTATCTCTAGCAAATTCAAGTTTGAGTTCAGGGAGTTAGCCTTCTAATGAGAGGAGAAACAGATTGCCTGTCTAGTAGCCTCAAATATGTTTTTCTCTCAGCGGGAATCCATTCCCTTTGGGTAATATCACAAGGCAGGATGCTTGTATGAGTCTCTGAGGCACAAGTGTGAGTCACTAACTCTAAAGAGGGTTGCTTTTCTAACCCCAAGTTTTTCTCTTCCAAGAGGAGTCCAAACTATAGGGTGGTGTTATAAGTTTATAGAACTTTAGGACTCTGAAAATAGGTATGGGGAAAGAGAGAGGGAGAGAAAGAGAGAGAGAGAGAGAGAGAGAGAGAGAGAGAGAGAGAGAGAGAGAGAGAGAGAGAGAGAGAGAGAGAGATGGAGGGAGGGAGGATGCTTGTACAAATAACTTGTGTGTTTGCTATATTTTCTTTGGGGTGGAATAGAGACTTCTAAATAACAATACGTTCATTTGTTACCCTGAGTACTTGATAAGGATCTGGAAATCTTTTATATTCACATCCCTGTGGAGGACGTAGCAATATTTGAGCTATATCTTAATATTTTCCAGAGACAACACTGTGGGGAGGGGGTAATGGGAAATTGCATTTGGGGACTAAACTCCAACATTTAACTTGGGCCATGGAAGTCAAGCTGGGGGAAAAGGGTGGAAGAAGGTGTAGAATTTTGGTGCTCTGGGCCTTGGGTTACGGTAAGAATAGTGATAAGTATTCTATTGATTGAACATGAGTCCTCTCACTATTCTACGAATAGCAATATATTTCTTCTACAAGTGCTTTATAAAAGTAGCCACAGGTTTAGGAATGTCTAGGTCCTCTGAATGTCTGCCATCTTTTTTACCTTAAATCTCTGAAGAACATAATACTGTGTATTCAAGAAGGAAAGAATTCTTTCTTAGAAATACTCCATATTTTCTTACAAAACAAGAATGTTCAAGTAGATAATGTTGAGTCTACATCATTACCAGTTCTCTCTTTTGTTTTCTCTTACACAATTTTCGAAAAGGTCAATGATCTCTCTCATTGTAACTCATCAAAGGGTGCTGAACAACCACTTATTGTGGCTGTGTAAGAAGAGATTTCTGCTGTGGTGTGGATTACCCTAGATGACCTCCGAAGAGAGGTCATGAGAGCATAGAATTATAGATGTAATGCTAGAAGGGACTTAGAGTCTCTTTTTCTAATCCCATCATCCTCCTCACTTGTAAAATGAGGAACTGAATCCCAGAAAAGTTAAGTGATTTACCCAAGATTACATAAACAATTTGACATAGACAATAGAAAATTTGAACAAAAGTCTTCTAATGCTGAATCCAGGATACTTTTCACTATAGTATTCCGACTATGAGGTTCTCTGTGTTGCAGTTTGGAATAAGTCTTTATGTGACATTTTTCACTCTTTGAAAAATGATAATTTCTATTTCTCTACTGCGTTAAAGTTGACCAAACACCTTCTCACAATAACTCTCTGAGGTAAGTGCTAGAGCTATGATTATTCTAAAATTTCAGTTCTTTCCAAGGTTTCAATTCACTGTTCAGCACAGTCAGTAACTGATGTCAATAATGAAGACCTTGAATTGTCAAAAGTGTCAAAAGTGTAGGACCTTTGATTCTATTAGCACAGGGACCTTCCGGATGAGGAAATTCACTCTAAAAATATCCATAAACATCTTTTCTTCTAGTTAGAGGTCACCTTAGAAAGTCTTACAAAGTCACCTAGAGCACTAAAAGTTTAAGTAACTTGACCAAGACCATACAGCAAATAAGCATCAGAGACAGGGCTTGAACCTATAACTTTCTGGCTTTGATGTCATCTCTCTGGACACAGTACCATAACTGCATTTACATTTTCTATATCTATTTATTTCTATACTTTTCGATCAATATCTACCTGTGACCTATCTATATTTATCTCTATATATCTATTACTCTATCATTTATATTGATGCATTGCTATTATCTTTCTATATATGGCTTCAGAAAGGGCCTAGGAACAGTCAATATAGTGTTTGCTGTCCGACAGCTCCAGGAGAAATACCAGGAGCAGAACGGAGGTCTGTACACAATGTTTGTAGATCTGACCAAAGCCTTTGACACTATTAGTCATGAGGGCTTATGGAAAATTATGTCAAAATTTGGTTGCCCAGAGAAGTCCATCAATAGTGTCAGTTTCACGATGGCATGTTTGTCCAGGTTCTGAATAGTGGACAACGCTCTCGTGCCTTCCCAGATACCAATGGAGTAAAACATGGCTGTGTACTTGCTCCCATACTTTTTAGCATGATGTTTTTAGCCATGTTGTCAAATGTTTTCAGTGAGAATGAACATGGCATCAAAGTCAACTACTGTACTGAAGATAAGTTCTTCAATTTGAAAAGGTTACAAGCCAAGATCAAAGTGGAGGGAGTGTTGGTGCATGATTTCCTTTTGCAGATGATTATGCACTCAGTGCAGCCTCTGAAGCTGAGATGCAACACAGTATGGACCAATTCTCTGCTGCCTGTGCTAATTTTGACCTAATAATTAACACCAAGAATACACAGGTGCTTCATCAGCCACCACCACACCATTCATACAAGGAACCACTGGTTACAACAAATAGAGAAATTTTGAATGCTGTGGATAAGTTCACTTACCTTGCTAGTGTACTCTCCAGGGATGCACACATTGACAATGAGGTTGATGCACACATTGCCAGAGCTAGCTCAGTGTTTGGGAGGCTCTGAAGAAAAGTTTGGGAGAGAAGAGGTATTAATTAGACTGACTACCATACTGAAGGCCTACAGAGCCATTGTGCTGACCTCATTGTTGTATGCCTGTGAAACACGGACAGTCTACCAGCACCATGCCAGGAAACTGAATCACTTCCATTTGAACTGTCTTAGGAAGGTTCTGAGGATCACCTGGCAAGATAAGATATCAGACACTGAAGTCCTTGCTGGAGCTGAACTGTCAAGCATTCAAACTATGATTCAGAGAGCATAACTCCAATGGGCTGGCCACATTGTTCGAATGCAAAATGTACTCTTGCCAAAAAGCCTATTTTATGGAGAACTCACATGAGTCAGAAGAAGCGATAAAAGGACACTCTTAAGGTCTCTCTCAAGAACTTTGGATTTGACTGTGCAACATGGGAGACACTGGTATAAGACCACTCAACATGGCGTGTCCACATCAGAAAGGGTGCTGTGCTCTGTGAGCAAAGCAGAATTGGGACAGCACAAAGTAAATTGTAGGATGAGCAAATTTGGAGTATCCTCCCCAAATATTCACATGGATTATCTGTGCCCAACTTGTGGTAAAGCATTCTAAGCTCATGTTGGTCTGATCAACCACAGTCAGACACACTGAAATATCACTTTATCATGGTGATGTCATTTTGGTCCTCTTCAAGAACAAAGGACAACAATGAACCATATATATCTCTATATATCTCTCTATTACTCTATCATTTATATTGATACATTGCTGTTATGTTTCTATAACTCTATCTATATTTCTATCATCTATCTTTATCTATCATATATCTATGTATCTATCTGTCTGTCTGTCTCTCTCTCTCTCTGTCTGTCTATTATCTATCTGAATTTTATTATCTATCTCTGACAAGTATCCTGGGGAAGGTAGTAGGATTATGGCAGAAACGGTATTCTATGAGCCGAATCCAGAACAGTAAGTCCAAAGCAAGGTAAGTACCTATATGTATAGAGGGTGGGGCAGGAGCAAGTGTTCTGTGTAAGTCTTGGAACATCATTTGCTAATGATTTGACTCATTCAAAGAACCAGTCTGAGACAGCACTTTCTAGGACAGCTCTATACCATCTCACTCAGCTGAAGGTATTGCAACTTGAGATCTCAGAAGTTTCTCTTCCTCCCTCCCTTATGCAGGCTGAAAATTAAGAAGTACAAGTCAGCAATATGGCTATTTACATAGAGATGGAAATGGCAAACAAGTAGAAATCAATTCATTCCGTGTTCATTGGATCTGAGATTTGGATAATAAAGATGATGCAGGATGAAGTTTAGTACAGCAAAAAGTGCATTAGGAATCTAGAGAGTTGGATTCTAGCTCCTGATGTCCCACAAACTAGCTATAGATAAACAACTTGCCTTTCCAGTGACTCAGTTTCCTCCTATGTAAAACTGGGAACTAGATGACTGAGATGAATAGTCTTTCTTTGGGATACATCATCATTCTTCCTCTTCTATGAACACCTCCATCTTTTCCAGTGTCTACCACATAATGGATCCCCAAACTGCATTCTCTCTTGTATTATTCACTATCATTTCATGTGCATACATTATATGGATAATAATGGCTCATTATTAATTAATAGGACATCTTATCTATAGAGCACCTGCTTAATTAGAATGTAAGCTTCTCGGTGATGCCTTATGTTTTTTATGTATCCCTCGCAGAGTCTAGTAGAGCGCTCAGAGGCATTCCTCGTAGATTGTAAATTAGGACAATTTTTCTAGCCCCCTTGCTTTGGGGGGTTCTAGGTTTATGGGAGTTGGAAGGGATAAGGAATGAGAAGAGTGAAGAATGAAGGCAAGGCTTCCAGTTAGTGATTAAAAACGAAAAATATGAGAAACTTATCGACAGGAATGTCAGTCAAGTCTGTCGGGCAGGAACCTAACTACTGCTCAGTTCTTTCACAGACGCTGATTCTTCTTCTGGTGTTGGCTGTAGGGTTTTTTGCTTGTTTGTTTGTTGCAAAATCTCCATTCAAGTAAACTCTTAAAGTGTTTATGGGCCAACTGTATGCAAGGTGGCATCATACATGGAGGGGCTGCTAAAAATAACGACTAAACATGACCCCTGACTTCAAGAAGCTTACATTCTGGGGCAAGAGGAATACTGCAGACCAGGAATGAGACATATTCACAGACAAGGTAGGACATGATACAGCAAAGCAGAGATCAAACTACTTCAGTGTGTGTTGAAGTATAACAAAAGACCTGGAGAGATGGGGCTAAGGAAAAATTAGATCAAATGTTCTAGGACAAATTGAGGTAGCTCAGGACAATGGAAAGAGTGCTACATTTGGAGTCACAGGGCCTGGATTCAAATACTGGATCTTCTGTTTAGTACCTTTTTGACCTTCGGCATGTCATTTTCTTCTTTGATCCTCAATATGTTTATCTATAAAATAAAGAAATTGAGCTAGATGACCTCCAAGGTCCCTTCCAACTTTAAATCTATGGGGTAGACATAAAGTTTTTAAAGATTAGTCACATAGATTTGCCTTAAGCCTATGGAGTACTTATACTCCTTTCAAGGGATGGTTCTGATAATGCTGAGCATCCAGTAGGTCATCAATAAATACTTACTAATGGATTGATTCAATGTATTTTATTTTAATCAATGATAAAATCCTGAAGATAAAACTCCAGTTCCTACTTGCAATACTGAAATGGTTTCTAATTCCAATCTATATGAATTTATCACGTTCCAAGATACAGTTCAGCTGTCTGGCATCCAAAAACTGAATTGATCCTGAAAATGTTTCAAATCCCTTTTATGTTCCACAATTAGGGCAGTTGTAAAATGTTCAGTCTTTAAAAATACCTTCTGTAGCTTAGCAGCCTGTCTGGAAGGACTTTAAATGTTAATAAAGACTCCATCTCTCAGCCCTGTATTTAATGAGTCCAGTGATTTTTTTTTTTTTTTACATTCCTTCAGAGTTTAAGCAACTTCTCAAATCCTACTTAATAAAAAGGGTTTCTGACCACAGGATACTTTTCAGTGTTAATTTAGAGGGGCAGAAAAGCCCAGTTGTACAAAGGCCTGGTTTACATATTCAAATATCGTCTTTATTTTCTTCTTAAAAAAATAAATGGGATTGCATTGGTCTTAACTGGGAGGCCCAAGAAAGGATAGCATTTATATCCAAATGAAAATATTGACAGAGAAATAAAACCCCTCAAAGCTGTATCCCAGTGTGAGGTATCCCTTTAGCATTAAATGTTCTATTTATAATGAAACCAGCGGTGAGGAAGGGAACCAGCATGCTAGATGGCCTGTGGTTCCTTCAGATAGATTATTGAGTGGTGAGACCCTACCACTCACTTAACCTTAACCAGGGACAGTGGTAAATCAGAGTGACCAGCTCATGAGGTCTCCTTTCACTCCATCATATTCACATGAACACGAGGCTTTTTTAAAGGTAGATTGAAGGCAGCCTTGAAGGAGACAAGAAAGGAAGCATGTAGCACAAGGCCAAAATGTCAGGAGGTGCAGGAAAGACAGTACAGCAATGGAAGATAATAGCACTTCTAGCTCTCCAAATTCAATATAACAAGTATTTATTAATGACCTAATACGTACAAAGTACTGTGTTAGGCATCCAGATACAAACACAAAATGGAAACTTACTGACTTGAACTAGTTTATCTTCTATCAAAAGTTAGGAGGTAAGACTAGACAGATAAATAGATAAGTATATACATTAAAATAAAAGTGGATAAGTAGAACTATAGATAGAGAGTTAGGCCTGGAGTCTAGAAGATCTGGGTTCAAATTCACTTCCAGGAGCCAAGATGGCAGAGTAAGCAGTTAATCACCATTACTCTTCCATACTCACCTCCAAACAACCATAAAATAGCACCCCCAAACAAATCCTGCAACAGTTGCATGAGCAAAAAGACAGGGTGAAATTATCTTTTAGCCCAAGAAATTTGGAAGATCAGCAGGAAAAGATCAATCTCACTTGGATAAAAGGGGACGCTTGCCCAGGACAGGAAGCATCCCAGCAAGCCAACAGTAAGCCCCATCTCAGAAAAATAGTGGGACATCCTGAGCCCTTGAGCAGTAGAACCTGCAAATACCAATATCAGGATCTCCCAAGTGCCTCAGGAAAAACAGGCAACCTCTAGGGATCAGATCTCCATATGCTTCAGCATAGCCCCAGGCAAACAGGAAGCCTCCATCAGCCAGACCTTCACATGTTTTAGTGTGGCCTGGGGAAATGCAGAAGCACCCCACCAGCATGTGCCGAACTCCAGCACTAGGACCCCAGATCAGCACCAGGTAAGCTGCCAGACCCTTCTGTCCTTTAGCAGCACCAGCCATCCCTCACCCCAGCAGACATGAGGATCCCTCATGGGTCTCAGGGCAGTATCAGTGCAGTACCAGGCAAAGAGCCAGAGTCTGTACTCCCTGCACAAGAAGTCTAAGACAGTGTCCCTTCCACCCCAGAGGCAGAGCTCAAATTTAAAAGAAAGGAAAAAGACCCCAAAAGATGAGCAAAAAAACAACAAAAAAAGTATCTGACTATAAAAACTTATTATGGTGACAAGAAAGATCAAAACACAAAATCGGAAGAGGATAACTATGTCAAAACAGCAATGGGCAAAGCCCCAGTGGAAAACAGGAAGTGGTCTCAAGCCCAGAAAGAATTCATGGAAGAGCTTGAAAAAGAGCTAAAAAATCATACAAGAGAAGCAGAAGAAAAATGGGGAAAAGAAGTGAGTGATGTAAGAAAAAAGGATGAAAAAGGACTCAACAGTTTGGAAAAAAGAAAACAACTTCTTCAAGAGTAGAATTGGCCAAAAAAAGGAAGTACAAAAGCTAACCAAGAAAAACACCTCCTTAATAAAAGCTAGAAATGGACAAGTGGAAGCTAATGAATCTACGAGACACCAAGAATCAGTCAAATTCAAAACAATGAAAAGCATAAGAAAGGTAAAATACCACAGTGGAAAAACAACTGAGCTGGAAAATAGATCCAGAAGAGATGATGTCAATCATTGGACAACCTGAAAACCATAATCAGATGGAAGACCTGGACAGTATCTTTCGGAAATCACCCAAGAAACAGCCCTATTCTGGAATCAGAAGGAAAGATCATCATTAAAGGAGTTCCCCAATCGCTTCAGGAAAGAGATCCCAAAATAAAAACTCCAAGGAACATTATAGCTAAATTTCAGACTATCAGGCTAAGTAAAAAATACTGCAGGTGGCCAGAATTCAAATATCGGGGAGTCATGATCAGGATTATGTGGCACTTGGCTGCTGCAACATTAAAGGCTCAGAGGTCACAGAAAATAATATTCCAGAAGACGAAAGAGCTAGAATTATAATCAAGAATGACCTACCCAGTGAAATTAAGCATAATACTTCAAGGGGAAAAAATGGTCATTCAATGATAATAGAAGGATTTCAAGTTTTCACAAAGAGAAAATCAAATTGAACAAAAACAATTATCTCATATCAAGACCTAAGGGAAACCTAAAAAAGAGAAAAGAAAACATAAGTTATTTAATGGAGCTAACTGTTTACATCCTTACATGGGAAGAAGATACTTGTAATTCTTAAAAATTGTACCACTAATAGTACAGCTAAATAGAATATACATAGACAGAGGGTATGAGTATAAGGTGAATTTGAGGGAATGACATAGAAATAATTAAGGTATAAGAAAGAGGAGTATAACTGACTGCAGAAGGGACAGGTAGAATGGAGTAAATTATTTCACATGGAGAGGTGTGGAAAAACCTATTACAGTGGAAGGAAGGATGGGAGGGTAGGTGATAGGCATTGCTTGAACCTTACTCTCATTAGTATTGGCTCAAAGAGGGAATAATATACACAATCAGTTGAATAAAGAAATTGATCTTACCAACAGGAAAGTAGAAGGGGAAGAAATTAATTAAAAGAGGGGCTGACAGAAGAAAAGGAAGACCAGGAGATTGCTGATGGGAACAAAACACTATCAAGGAGGGAAAGGGAAAGGAAAGAAAAGACAAACAGGAGGAAATATAGGATGGAGGGAAATAGCAATCTTAGTTATAAATGTGAATGGGATGAACTCTCCCATAAAACAGAAGTGGATAGAACTCACTTTTTGACAAAAACTGCTGGGAAAACTGGAAACCAATAGGGCATAAACTAGGTATATAGACCAACATCTCACACCATATACCAAGATAAAGTCAAAACAGGTACATGATTCAGTCATAAAGGGTGACAATATAAGCAATGGTCCAAGACAAGTCAAAGGAATCACAAAGAAATATGTTATCCACATCCAGATAAAGAACTGGTAGATTCTGCATGTAGATTGAAAAATACATTTTTTCCACTTCATTATTTTTTTGTTTTTTTCTTTTGATTTGTTTCTTCTTTCACAAATATGACTAATATGGAAATATGTTTTACATGATAAGATATATATAACCCATAAAAAAATTGACTACTATTTTAGGAAGAGAGGTGAGGAAGGAGGAAAATAAAAAATCTTGTAAAAATGAATGCTTAAAATTGTTTTGACATGTAATTGGAAAAAAAAATCAAAATACTATTAAAAAAAAACCCACTAGCTTTGTCACCCTGGGCAAGTTCCTTAATTTCAGCCTTAGTTTTTTTTTTTTTTCATCTGTAAAATAGGGTAGTTGAACTACAAGTCCTTTGAGGTCCCTTCCAGCTATAAATATATGATTTTATGAAATCCCACTCCACCCAGGATCCTGGGCCCCCATCTCCCCAGTCCCAGGGTTTTTATCATTGCTTATACTCTTCATGATTTGGTGTTAGCTCACAGTGACAACATTCTGAAACAACTCCAAGGGAGTGAAAGAAACCCAAACCGGGAAAATCATCATGTGCTTGGCATCGAATTATAGAAACTGAAATCCAAATAGCCAAAGGGTAATAAAATAAGCTTCTTTCATTAAAAAAAAAGGATAGATCTTTGTTTTCTTGGGTGAGAATTTTCCTGTGGATTTGCATTGTTTAATTAACTTTCTTTAGCCCACATTACATCCTTCACACTGTGAGATATATGGGAGTTAAATCTGAACAGCATGCCAGAGCTTTGTCTATTCTGGCAAAGCAAATTGCTTCTTTCAATTACACTGAGTCCTCCTCCCCAGACCCATCTACAAAATCAAGGTTCAACTTATAGGAGATGTAAATGTCTCTGAGTCTCCCTGAAGTGCAATCTGACCAACCAGTGATATCGTCCCCCCAATTTCTCTCTTTTGTTATTGTTGTTGGGGGTAGGGTGGGGTGAGAGGCCTCTGGGAGGGATTACAGTCTTGTTTTCTTGTTTCCACCCAGATAATGAAGGAGGCCTTCATTGTCTCCAGCCATTTAATCAAGATAATAATTGCCAACACCGGATGCAAGAAGGCTAAGACTAGGAAAAGGGCTTTTCAATCATGGTCCCTGCCTTTCAATCGAAGCCCCTGCTGTAGAACAGTGGAGAACAAGGTGTAAATCAGTTTAAGAACAGAGTTCTGCATTCAAGGCATTGTGGTTTACAGCTCCCAAATGACCTTCATCTATCTTCCTTAGCTGGAGAGGTGTATAATTGAACTAAAGAGAGGCTTGAATAATGAGGTGGAGAGTGGCAGCTCCATTGGTGTGCCTTAATAGTCTAACAGCCTGATGCATTTTTTTTCTTCTAAAATGTAACAAAATATTCTGTCGGGCCCAATTCTTCAGGGTGACACTTGCTGAGAGTCTATATTTTAAAACAGAAAGAAATAGGTTTTTACAAGTAAAAAAACTATAAATCTCTTACTACAAGAGCAGTCCCCAAATACAATTATACAAGCCATTCTCCACAGTAGCAGTTCACAAAGGCTCTCGCAAATGCACGCCATGATCTGTGTTCCTGTCAGTGTTGAAATCATTTTTTTGACTGTATTTTTCTTAGGAAATGAATTCTCATTCTCAAAAGGGTGGAAGGGACAATATCTTTCCCTTGCTTGTTGATGTGAAGCATAACTGGGAATGGGAAGGAAAGGTTGCTGCTTTAACTCACCGGTTTAGATCAACTCTTTCAGATGGCAAGCTTAACAGTGAAGCCAGCCAGCCAGCCAAAAACCAACCACTGTCTTAGGGTGTCCAGTGGTTTCCCCTCTTCTCTGCCTTGGACAGAGCACATCTGAGAAAACCTGTTCCTTTTTAAGAAGGCACATTATCAAATAGAGATCAAGGAGCTGGAGGTATCATAACAACAGCAGCCAGGGTGGTAAGGAGAGAGGGATGAGTATGTCAGAAGGAGGGTGGATTGAGTCAATCAATCAGTCAATCAATCACCTTACCTCATTTAGCTCTGATACCTTTATTTAAACACATTTCAAATGAATCAATCATTCAGAGGTACGAACTAAGTGCAACAGGAGGTCTATTCAGAGTAGTTGAAGAAATTGGTCATACCTTGTGGGGATTCTGTAAAATCAGGAAGCTGGTTTGGAATTAAAGAAATGAAATGCATATGGTAAGCCAAAAGAGAGGAGTTCCTGCCATTCTCTTGTGAAGGGATTCCTTGAAAGATAGAGCAGAACCTTGGCCCCCGCCATTTAACCAGAGGAGAGAACCTTGTGAACTTTACAGGACCAGAGAACTGACTTTTTCATTGATGTCCTTGTCTTCACAGTATCCCTGGAATATTCAACATTAGGAGCTGAGGACAAACTAGACAAACTGACAAAAGACTTCACAGGATATGTAACAGAACAGTTACAGCCATGTCCAAGTAGAACTTCATGCATATCCCCTCAAAGAAGCAACTAGGATCTGTGAGTTACCCCTTGGCTGCTTATGCTTTCCAATATTTCGCCTACCCCTCTTGTACTCTGCATATAACGATGGGAGAGGATATCACAGACATTTTGTGGAAAAAAGTTTTATTCCAATTGTATCAACTATAAACCATAGTAAGTATCCACTTCTAATACCAAATTCAGTTGCTGTCAATCAATAATTATAAGGGAAACTCACCAGTGGGGGCTCATGAGCTATAGAATTAGAAAAGACACCATCCCCTCAAAATCTCCTACATCTCTGAGGAGAAAAGGGAGCAGCTGTGCTCTGGGGATCAGGTGAAGGAAGTGAAGTTTTTTCTAGCTCACTTAATTGCTAGTACCTTCCGTTGTGACATTATTTTCCATCTTCTCTCTTTCTCTGCATATATGAGTATATATATATATATATATATATATATATTAGTCTCTATCTGTCTCTTTATGCACACACGCACACACACACACACACACACATATATGTACACAGAGAGAGAGAAAGTTCTTTACATGTCTTCTCTCCAATAAGTGCCTGAATCAGGGACTGTTTTTACCTTTCTTTATATCTTAATACTTAGCACAATGCTTGGCACATAGTAAATGCTTAATAACTGGTTGCATACTGATTGACTTAACCTGTATAAGTAAAAACTTAGAGGGTATGTGATAATTGCACGTGTTTGGCACTGGAAAAACCACTAGCTATGGGTTTAAATTTTGCCTTTGACATTTTCTACCTTTATAATTTTGGGCAATTCATTTACCTTTCCTGGTAGTCAGTTTCCAAATCTATTAAGTTAGAAGATTAGACTAAGCAGCCTCTGAGTTTCCTTTCAGGTTTAGGTTTATAATCCCAAGTACTTGAAGGGAGGTACAGGCAGAAGATGTAAAGCAAAAATTTAAGCTTCATGTTAGAGGCAGCTAGATGGTTAGAGTTGGACCTAGAGTCAAATCTTCAGTGCAAATCCAGCCTCAGATACTTACTAGTTGTGTGACCCTGGGCAAGGCACTTAATTTCTATCTTCCTCAGTTTCCTCAAGGGTAAAATGGGATAATGAGAGCATCTACTTCCCAGGGTTATTGTAAGGAACAGTGAGTTTAAAGCACTCAGCACTATGCCTTGGCCCATAGAGGATGCTAGAAAAAAATCTTCTGACAATTAGAATTTTTCAAGACTGATTGGACTCTCTAATATGACATAATGAATTCCCAACGATGACTTGTTAGAAATGTTGGAGACAGAATTGTTGGTCAGATATGGGTTGTATTTGATGGTCTCTGGTGTCATTTCTACCTTTGAGACCATTTTCTTCTTATTATATGATTGAATTTCAAGGAGCAATTTTCTATGGATGCTTCCCCCCAACCCAGTTAGTTAATAAGCATCTATTGAGTTCCTATTCAATAGGAGCATTAAATATTATTAGAAGATAAAAATAAAAGATGCCATCCTGGCCTTCACAGAACTATCTTCAGTGCTAGTGATTGTGTGGTCTAGTTCATATATTTTCAGAGGCAGCTAGGGAGCATGGATAGAGTGAAGCACTTGGAGTCTGGAAGACAAGTTTGAATCAGATTTTAGACACTGGCTCTATGACCCCGGTCACTTAATCTCTCATTGTGTCTCATTTTCTTCATTTGTAAAATGTTGATTATAATAGCACCCTAGCTCATGGAATTGCCATGAGGATAAAATGCCATAATACATGTCACATGCTTTTCATACTGTAAAGAGCTATTATTCTACAGGAAGATGGCCCCCAAATCTAGCTGGCAGTGTGTACTAGCCTTCTATGTTTGTTTACAGTAAGGAGTATCAGGGCTGGTCTCTCAGGCGGATTAAGTTGTTGTCTAGATTGTATAATTTCAGGGGAATTGAGGAGCACTCTCTCTCCCTGATACTGGTCCCAAACCTCCCTCACCATCAGGAAGGGAGTTAGTACCTGAAATCACATTGTTAGAAATGTTTGTTTGGTCCCCTGTTAAAAATATGTCTTCCTGAAAAAAGGAATATCTATAGCTATTGTAAGGCATAGGAGACTAGGAGTGAGGCAACATGTCAAGGTTTTAATCCCTGTTCCCCTACTGCTTTAACTTATGGCTTTGAATGGGCCACTTCTCTCTGGGCCTTAGTTTCCTTATTTACAAAATGAAGACATTGGAGTATATGACCTCTAATGTCTTTTCTAGATGCATCATGATTCTTTTTCTTGTTTACAGTAAGCTCTATCAGTCTCTTAATATGATTGATTATGACCATATTTATTACAAATTATTAATGTAAATTAATATGAATACATTTCTATTAGTATGAATGTATTTATAAGATCCTTTCACAAGAGTCCCCAGCCTTTGGGTAAACTTCATGTAGAGAGTATTTCAAAGGACATGGAAGGGTATTGCTCAGGGTTGGGAAACTATGGATAGGTTTTGACCTGTATCTGCAAGGAGTGTTCACATTGATAAGAGGAAGGAGCCACTGAAGTGTTGAAAAGCTCCTGAGTTCTCAGGTTTTGATGAAGTAAGAGGAAGACAACATGAGACAGGAGGAGAAGAGTTTCAGGAAAGTGGGTAGGGTGCAGAAAGTTAAGTTGGATGACAAAGATAAACCTCCCTACCTCTTACCACCTAAAGTCTGCCCTGATGACAGTAGGATGTGTGGAATCTTACATGCTCTCTTGCCTTTGAGATGCTGGGCATATACTTGAGGAGGGTTAACTAGGAACAGCAATGTTTATAGCTTATAGATAGAACAGAGGAGTGCTACCCAGCCCCTATTAGGGCTGGACTCTAGCCAGCTTCTAGGACAAACCCCCATTGCAAAACTCTACATTAATATTCTGGATCAAATTATGTCCCTTTCCAGTCACACCCCCACTCACTTCCCCTATATGCTGTGATATAGATAGGACTTTTCTCATTATCATGTTGAACATTGGTGACGTGGGCAGTATCTTCATCCCCTGAGAAAAATGTGAGCTATCGGAGTATCGTACAATATTTCAATTCCCTCTGAAAATAACCATCCCATTTGTAAAATGAAAATTATCCCAGTTTTTTCTTGCAACTTTTAAAAATGCCCCATCATTTCTCCAATTGTGCTGAATTTTATTTAATAAGATGGGTGCTACATAATATAGTTACTGAGTTTGTGTATGCCTTGTGTTTTTGCTTGCTTGTATTTGGTTTGGGAAATTTATGTGCTTTGTAGCTGAGTATTTGCATATAGTAGCTCATTCTTAGAAGAATTTTTATGAGATATTTTTAAATGTCAGTGGGGCTCTAAGGCCAAAAGAGAAAAAGCCAAAGACTGCAGAGCACCTACCTCTTTCAGTGTGTTCTTAATCTCCTTGCCAAACAGATGTGGCAGCCAAGGACAACATAAATTTAGGAGAGAAGCTCTGTTTCAAAATTTCATGAAAGAAGATGATGAAAGATTATAAGATTTGAAAAGGATCTGAGAAAACAAACTTTCAGAAAGCTTGGCATGATGTACAACTTAGGAGATCGGCTTTTAAATACGATAAGCATAGCCTTTCATGAAGAAGATAAGGGACGAATATCTCCATATTACAACTCATTGTGAATGCAGGAAAACAGAAGACCTCACTAGGTTTATTGCCTGTTATTATTGTTTTTTTAAGCATTTCACTGTAAGAACAAAATGTTAAGTCTCTTCTTAGACCAGGCATTCAATGCTGATGTAAATCATGCAAGGCACATGACAGATGTGATTGTGAAGATACCTCTGACCACTGCTTCATTGAAAAATTGAAAACAAAGGAGCCAAGTAGGGTGTTTCACCTGGTGGGTTCTCCAGTTTCTTAGAAGAAGACATGTATAATGTTAGAATAACTGCAACATCCACAAAGGGGGATTCTCTCTTGACAGTGATGTTCTTTAAAGGTCCCTATTCATAGACATCAGTACAATTATTTTACTAAAGCCCAGAACTTAACAAAACCATCATCAGTGAAATTAACAGTGTGATCATTCTAACCACATGTGCTGGAAAAAACAAATCATGTGAAAAATACATACCTGTTAGACTATGATTTAATGTCATATATATGTTCATATATACACTATGGAACATATAATATACACGTACACTACATATGTGTGTATATATGCTATGGAATATATAATACATACATATTTACATATACTATGGAATATATAGGATGTGTATTATATAAATACAAAATAATGCATAGACATATGTACACACATGTATATGTATGTATGTATGTCTATGTGCATGTGGATAGCATGTGTTTGTGTATATATATATGTGTAAATACAATGGGTCTAGAGTGGAGGACACTATATCACATATGTAAGATGTTGCTGTGCTTTCAATGATCACCAACTGCTTGTTGCTACTATTTCTTTAATACTAGCATGTTTTTAAGTTAAAATAATGAATTTATTTTCTTTTAACATTGATGTTATTTCCAAGAACTGCCTTCCAGTACAATCTTCTCTTAAGACAAAGAAACTCAATTAAGCAAAATAAACATTGGTTATGTCTGACAACAAATACCTCATTCTACACCTTATAGCCTAGCCCCTCTTTGCTGAGATGAGAGATGTAGTCTACCATAAGTCCTTTGGGGTCTTTTCAGTCTTTTTCAGTCATGTATAACTCTGCCATCACATTTGGAATTTTCTTGGCAAAGTTATTGGAGTGGTTTGCCATTTTCTTCTCCAGGTCATTCTACAGATAAGGAAACTGAGCAAACTGGCTTACCTGACTTTCCCAGGGTCATATAGCTAGTTAGTGTCTCAGGCTACATTTGAACTCCTGTCTAGTACATGGTAGGTGCTTTATAAATGCTTATTTCCTGTCTTTCAATATTTCCCCTATGACACTTTATGCATCTGTATCATTGAGCTCTACTATTAGAAAAAATGAAAATAAGAACTGGATCTGAGATTTTCTTTTTTTATTACAATAGCATGCTGCAAGCTGCAAAAGCTACATTTGCCAAAGAAAGTTGGCATTTTCTCAGAAATCTATAGCCTTAGACAATTGCTTAGGCACTTAGAGGTTAAGTGAGTTACCTATAGTCATATAGACAGTACTTGGCATTCAGGTATCTCTGCTTCAGAAGCCAGTTCTCTATTTAATGCACTACACTATAAATGAGATAAGCACTATACAAATGCTAGTTACTCCCTCCTGGCTCAGAGTGAATGTAAATAGTAACTGTTTCTCAAGGCCAGCATCCCTGAGGTTCTTCCCCTCCCAGTTTGATTTTTTTTTTTTTTTTTTTGTAATTAAAGGGGCCTTCCCTTGACTCACTTCTTAAAAAAGGCCTATTCACTGAATGAGCATTACCTCATTCAAAGTGAGAACCTGAAGATTTTAGCCTAAAAGGGCCAGGGTCTCCCAGTGCATCCTGGGTCATCTCCAGTTGTCCTGATGAATATTTGGCCACCACCCCGATGGCTCTGGAGGAGAAATGAGGCTAGTGACTTTGCACAGCCCTCCCTCACTCAAATCAAAGTCAAGTGCAAGTCATGCCATCATCTATCTATCTCCCTGCTGTCATAGTCCTTCTGGAGAACACAGACAGCAACAGGAGCCACAAGCACAGAAACAGCGACAGCAACAACAGCAGCAGCAGCAACAGCACCAGCAGCAGCAGCAGCAGCAGCAGCACCAGCAGCACCAGCAGCATCAGCAACAGCAGCAACAACAGCAGCACCTACAAAATCACACCTACACAACCACACCTAAAAACTACACCTACAAACCACACCTATAGAACCACACCTACAAAACTACACCTATAAACCACACCTATAGAACCACACCTACACAACCACACCTAAAAACTACACCTACAAACCATACCTATAGAACTTCACCTACAAAACTACAGCTACATAACCACACCTAAAAACTACACCTACAAACCACACCTATAGAACTACACCTACAAAACTATACCTACAAAACCACACCTACAAAACTACACCTACAAAACCACACCTACAAAACTACACCTACACAACCACACCTACAAAACCACACCTACAAAACTACACCTACACAACCACACCTACAAAACTACACCTACACAACCATACCTACAAAACTACACCTACAAAACCACACCTACAAAACTACAGCTACAAAACCACACCTACAAAACTACACCTACAAAACCACACCTACAAAACTATACCTACAAAACCACACCTACAAAACTATACCTACAAAACCACACCTACACAACCACACCTACACACCTGCAAACCACACTTACAAACCATACCGACAAAACTCCACCCACAAAATTCCACCTACCAAACTCCACCTATAAAACTTCAACTACAAAACCACAGCTACAACATCACAACTACAAAACCACAGCCACAAAACTTCAACTATAACTACAACTACAAAACTACAACATAGACAAGTAATTTCTGCTTTGGGGGCCTCAGTTTTTTCGTCTGTAATATCAGACGGTTTGACTAAATTATCTCATAGGTAACTAAAATTCTGCATACCTTTACCAAGCAAATTAATACACTGGTAAATGGAAAGAACCAGAGGATTTGGGGCTGCAAACTGTTTAGCCTTTCAGCCATTCTCTTCCTAGTCCAAACCATCCTCCTCTCAGCTGTCAGTTATTTTTCTAAAGCTCAAATCTGTCTCTTTATCTCTCTGTCTGCCTCTCTGACTGTCTGTCTTGTTTCTGACTGTCTCTGTCTCTGTTTCTCTGTCTCTCTCTAATTTAAACTTCTGCAGTAGACTTTTCATAGCAACCCTTGCTGCTAGCACCTTCCCTTCTCAGATTACCTTCCACTTACTGAGTATCTTGTATGTCCCTTATTATTCACATGTTGTCCCCCACACTGGAATATAAACTGTGAGGGCAGGTACTATTTTTGCCTTTCTTTGTATCCACAGGAATTAGCATAGTATCTGGAGCATAGTAAGCATTTAATAAATGCTTATTCACTGACTGACTACCTGGAGTTGAGAAGAGTAACAGACATCATTTAATTAAAAGGCAACCTTGGACCACCTTAATATTTTTTGCACTAATCCAGAGCCATGATTCTCGACTCTTTTTGAACAAATTCTTGACTAATCTCTAAGAGTCGTCAAGTGGTACTGGGGATGGGGAATTGTAGAAATAAAGCAAAAAAATCAGGATTATCAATTTACCCCTAGACTCCATCTTGTCCACTTCCCTCATTTTACAAATGGGGAAACTGAGTTCTGGAAAGGATTCCCAAGGTCACATAGGTAGTAGGTAGCAGAGTCAAGATTTGAATCCATATTTTTTGATTATAGGCCTAGCAATAATTCACTCAATTATTCAGCAGTTGGATCACTGCTTCTGTCAAGCCACTAGGGAAAAGGAAACATAGAAGGAATGAATCTATGAATTCTTAAAGTAGGAATTTGGGTACATGAAGCCCAAACCTCACCAAGTCCATTCATAGCAGGAAACATACAAGAACCTCTCTAATCAACTTTTAAAATAAATTTATTTGTGTTGAGGGAGAGGAGTGGCAAGAAATGACCACACAATACCATGAAGTGATTTTGGGGGGATGAAATTAACCATGAAGGTTGGGTGAGTAGATTAGTACAGGACCAGGCCAGGATGGAATTTATCAATGTAGGCCTATAGAGGGTCAGAAGATGACATAAAAGTCTCATCTGATAACTTCCCATTTTAATTATTATTTTTTTTTTTTTTGCTAACTAGTCTCTAAGCTCAAGTATTTCTCCAAAGGATTCTCAATGTTTGTTACAAGTGTCTTGTAAGTATCTTGTGGTTTGGGATACAGCTCATTTACCCTGACCTATTTATGGTTCTAGAAATGTTTGTCACAAGAAAAGAATGAGAATGAGGACCAAGGGAAGGGAGGGGGAATTGGGAGGAGTTGTATGTGGGCCCTGGAAAGGAGAAAAGAGGGAGAGTGATGGGAAGAAAGCATGGATGGAACTTACAGTATGGGTGTTAAGTGGGTGTCTTTTAAGGAAGAATGCTAAGTGATTGTGTCTTAGGCAGAAATGAAGGTCTTCACCCTCATTTGTGGATTCCACAATGAAGAAACAGTGTTCATTCATCATTCTTGTAACGGCTACCAAGTGAGCACCACGTTTCATGCCTCCTGGCATGAGATACTCTGGGTGAAAGTCTATCAGTTCATAATAGTATTGCGGCATTTTACTGACAGTTACTTTGTATCCATTGTGCTTGATGCTTTTTTTATGACAAGAATATTCATTTTCTGAGCCTGGCACAATTAAGACGTTCCATTTGCTAAAGCAACACTTTATCTGGTTAATAGGATTTTCCTCATCTCTTCTTACTGACAGATCTTCCATTTACAGAATTCTAGGTGGCTTGAAGTTATCAACTGTCAAAGTTATAGTTATTTCAGCATAAGTCAATATATTGATCTCTCATTTTTTACATTAGATATCTATTCAGTCTTACAGCTTCATAAATGTCCATTCAGGTTGGAAGAAAAGAAAATATCATGTATTATCCATAACCTAGATTGAAAATAGATCCTTCTTCTAAACTTGCTAGCTGTGGTAAAAGACAAATCATTTCTCTTTGATTGACTCTGTTTCCTCATATATAAAAAAGGGAATAATAATCTTGGCACTCTCATTATAGGATGATAGAAGGTTTGAAATAGAGGGGACTTTATAAATCACCTATTCCAACTTTACTATGCAGCTGAGGAAACTGAGTCCTGGAGAAGTGAAAATGACCTTGAGGAATGAAGGCTGAACTCAGAGTTTCCACATGACTATAAATTCCTAACATATATCAACCATGAAGAAGTATAATGACAGCAAAGAAGGACAGATGGACAGTTTAAGTACTACACTGGTACTCAAAATAAAATACTTAGAGGATCATGTTGAGTAGATCCGCTCTGGAAGATAAATGGGTGAACTTCAGGAAGAACAGCACGCACCAGACGGGTTGGTTGCGGGCTGAACCAATGGAAAGAATCTTTCCACAAATGGGTTCAAATGCCAATCAGTCAGTAAACATTTATTAAGTGGATACTATGTGCCAGTCACTGAGGTATGAGCTGGATAGATTGATCAGGAAGTCATTTGGTCCTTTTCAAGAGCAATGGACACAACCAAAAACCAATCAATACAGGTGTGTGAATACACACACATATGTTTGTGCATATTTATCTACAATACAATGCATAAATACAAGTTTGTGACATAAATACACACATATGCACAAACACATGGATGTATATTCTTTGTTTCATGTTTTATTTATGTTTTATGCCCAAATCACTTCAGGATATACCACCATTAAACCCTCCCTTATAACAAAGAAAAATAGTGAAGCAAAACTGACTAATAAAATGACATGATCTGACAGGGAGTACAACATCTAGCACCCATAGCAACCCAGAGCCAGAAATGTGCTTAAACATCCGTTATGTGAGTCTAAAATCAGTCACTTATAATTCATCTGAACTTGGCTACCTTGTAGTGTTGTTTTTGCCTTATTGTATTTATTCGGTGTATTGCCATGGTTTTGTTTACATTGATTTACATAAGTTTATAATTCTTCCCTTTTTTACTGTGAATTCCTCATATCCATGTTTTTTAACCATATAAGAGTATTCTATCACAAGTGCATGCATGTGTACATGTATATGTGTATAAATACATGTAAACTTACATATATGAATGGCATTCGTATGCATATATGGAAACATGTATATATGTATATTGTGCATGTGTGCACACATGCCTGCATGTATATATTTATGTATATGTTTATAACTATATATGCATATATACATGCACACATACATATACATATGTTCACACACTTTGTTTTTCTATTTTTGGTACCATAAAATCTGCTGCTAAATATATTTTAGTATCTAGTGAACCTTTCTATCTTTAACCTTTCAGGGGTTTAACCCATTCTACAAATCAATCAACCGATCCATCAGCACAATATAACCACAAACTATATTCAAAGAACTCAGAGAACAACTTCTGCAAATCTTTTTCGATAGAAGATTTATGGAAATCATTTATGGGATCAAAGGACATGCGCAAGCAGTGCGCAGAATGAGAAAGTAGAATTGGATTGCAATCAGCACCCACCAGAGAAAAGCCACATCAATGGTTCCATCAACTGCATAGCAAAGAAAAAAAGAAAAGAAAAGCATGGCTCCAATAAACAATTGGGAACAATAAATTAACCACCTACTATGTGCCCAGGTAACTACGTATAGGTTTCTTTTTTCAGCTGGATTCTACATAAAGAATGAAAAGTAATGTTGCATTGAAAATGATAAAATCAAGTGTAACCCTCCGGGCTTCTTTCTCAATTCAGCACTCAAAGGTGTATTGTTTAGGTCCCCAGAGGGTCAATGATTTTTGGTTCTAAGATACTCTGTGGGTCTACACTCCTCATGAGCCCACACCATTGTGCTTTCCTTTAATTTTTCACCAGTAGACATAACTGGCTCATAGCAAAGACATTTACTAAGGCACATAATAAAAATAATAGCAACAAAATATTTCCCCTTTAACAAGATGGTGGAGTAAAAAGGAGTAAGTAAAAGTAAACTTTGGTTTACACACATAACATCTGTGAGAAGACAGATACAAATTCATAGAACAATGGTAGTGGAAAATGTACATAGGAAACATGTAGTCAAAACTACCCACCCCTCTGGTGTTATTGTTATAGGATGTCAAAGTCCTTTCTTTCCTGGTAGAATCCTCCAAAAGCTCAACTCTTGACTGCCAGGGCTGGCCCTCTCTTGAACCCATAGCCAGATTCTTTTCTACTTTCTGGAGTTTCTTTCCTTCAAACTTGCTCCTGACTTCACATGATTTCCTTTTTGAATCCATGTGTATCTGAAAAATGTGTGTGTGTGTCTGTGTGTGTGTGTGTGTGTGTATGTGTATGTGCTCTTTTCTGAACTCTACTGAACTAATAAACCTCGAACTGCTGTATGGAATTACTGGTAGGTTGTCCTATTCTTTTTTACCCTTTAACATAGTTATTTGTAGTCATGACTTATTTCCCCTAAGATGGTGGGCACAGTGCTTTGGAGACACTCAGTATGTATCGATTGACTGGAACTGAGTTAGTCTATCTCTAAGCCTTGCTTGGTTTATTTCCAAGTGGGATGCAGCTGTCAAACCCCTTTCCTACAAATTGCCAGTGTTCCCACAGGGACAGGAGGTGAGCTTACAGTAGGGCTTTTATACTTCTCCACCCAAGCAGTCATCCTATTAATTGTATGCAGAAAAAGAGAAGAACTTCAACTTCAGGAGCTTTGTAAACTGCTGTGGTATGAGGCAATTTAGGTGTGTGTGAAGAGATCTATTTGGGTGGGAGTTAATGGGTAGATGTTGATAGCTCTTTGGGTATGTGGTGATTATGGCAGACTAAATGACATTTTTACTGGCTTACTCTTATTTCCTTTGTTTCAAGTGGAGTTGTTTTTAACAAGTGCCCCAAAGCGGTAAGAAACATCCTTCCATGAGGCTTGATCATCTCACCTTGCATTTCTCATGAGTCAAAAAGCTGGAGGATTAAGACAGAGAAATTCTGTGAATTCAGCAAGCTCCTTTCAACAAGTCACAGTCTGTGGGTGTGCATATGTGTGTGCTATCCCAAAATCTTAGAATATTTGTGCAGTTTGGTTTTTCAGTCATTTCAGTTGTATCAGACTCTACTTACCCCATTTGGGGTTTTCTTGGCAAAGATATTAGAGTAGTTTACCATTTCCTTCTCCAGCTCATTTTACAGATGAGAAAATTGAGGCCAACAGAGTAAGTGGTTTGCCCAGAGTCACATGGCTAATAGGTGTCTGGGGATAGATTTCAACTCAGAAAGGTCAGTCTGCCTGACTCTAAGCACGTCACTCTATCCACTGGATTACTTAGCTGACCATAGTACATTTTTAAACTTTAAAAACTTCAATAGTTTAAGTGCTACAAAATCACAAAGATATAGTTTGAATGTTTATTTAAATCTTTTACATGTATTTAATTTTGTGAATTTTGAATAGCAAGTTTTAAATTTTAGTTTTAACAAGACAGGACACTGTCGTTATGCATTGCCTGTTAGTTTCTGGATGTCACTTTCTCTGACTGGTGGGATTGATAGAGGAGATTCTTTTATTTGACTACCTCAGTCACCTGACCTATCTCCTTAAAGTTTTTTTTTCCTTGCAGAATCACATTTGAACTGTCATATGTGCTTTAAAACATCATTCTTTGGATGATCTGAAAACCAGGATTACAGATACAATCTTTTCAGTCACTGAACAGTGGATGATAAAAAGTTTTTAAAAGTTTTCAAAATTAAACAAAGCACTATGTTGTAAAATATGGTATTCATGTTGAATTTTAATAAGAAATATATGAATATTGTAAAATTTCAAATAACTTTTTACATATTCATGTATGTTTGTAGCATGTTTACACCTGAAGCTATTAAAATCTTAAAACCACATTAAAACTTTTGAGACAACTTTTGAGGCATATATGTACCATTATGTGTGTGTATATCCATCCATATATATTATATTGATTTTTGCAACTTCAGTGCAAAAGTTAGAATGGGAAAGATGGTGGAAAACTTGTTGGAAAATATGATTCAGAACTAAGAGATGAAATAATGGTATACTCATAAGAATTGTACTAATATATGAATATTTTCTTCATGAAATGAATCAAAAGTTGCTTGACATGTTCAGCTTGAATATTACATGTGCACATGCGTGTACGCACACAGACAGACACACGAATGAAATTAGCTCCATTTGACCAGATGGAAATTACCCATTTATTGATATAGGAGTAATTTCTTTATCAGTTGTCTGTGTGAAGTTAGACCATTGACTGGTAAAACCAAAATTTAAAAGCAACACCAAATTACAAGAAAGGGAAACGAGAAGTTAAAGTGTTAACTTCAAAACAGCCCCACTGACCCTTATTCACATACAAAGCTACACATACTGAAAAGTGGGAAGTGAAGAAAGGAAAGGGTATTTTCAGGAGCTATCACTATTTCCAATAGCAATTTAACCATTGTAAAACAATTACTACAACAGGGAGGCCGATAAAACCTACAATCTCTGCCAGTCAGCAACTATTTGATGTCTTCGCTCAAGGGAGAGCCACGGTAGCCAAGGATGACGCTGGCTAAGACTATGAGTGAGGGAGTTTATGAGCTGATGTCTATATGTATGTTATACCAGCAGCCTCCCAGCTTGGCTCATAGCTTCTCAAAGTTCCACGCTTCGGGAATATTTCTGACTGACCTTTCCGAAGAATGACACCCTAAGGATCCTCTGAACTTAGTTAAAATATTAGTGCCATAGCACTGATATTATTCAACAACAAAACATTGAACAAACATTTATTAAATAACTTTTCTGAAGGATAAGAAGGGCAAAAAGCAAACAAAAAACCCCACAATTCTTTTGGGGACCTTGCTTTTCATTCATTCAATTTTTCCGTATTACTTTCCTTGTGGTGTTTATAATCATTCAAACGTTTTCCTGATCTGGGCTTTTGGTTCAGATTCCTGGAGTTTATACATTAGCTTCTCTTCCCATGTGCTCCCCTGGAGACCATGCAGCTTTATTCCAAGAGAATTCTGACACTGAGATGGAGCCCTTCTCGTAAATGACTCTTAAAAATAATAAATAAATGGTTTCATATTCATAACCAGGGACTCTTTCCCACCCAACTCCTTCTTAAAAGCTCATGTCCACATTAATGTGTTTCATGCTTCTTGACTCTCTGGATCCCAACTCTTATGCTATTTGTATTCATTAAATCTGATTAAGGTTTTCTTCCTATTTATCACCTCTTTGACTTTCATAATCCAGACTCACTTTGATATCAGCAGGATTCCTGAGCCCGCTTGCAAGTTTTGAAAGTGAAACGGCAAGAAGGCAGATGACTCTTGGCAGCCAGCAGTCAGCAATTTAGCATGAGGGTGAGACTGAGATGAAAGGAGTTGTATTTTAGGATGAAATAATTAAATAGCCTTGGATTAAACTCTTCACATTCTTTTCCCAGATTCATGTACAATTTAAATACATTTGACATGATTCAATTATACTGAAAATCCCTGATTGTAAAAGATAATCAAATAATAAAAGGACCTAATAAAAGCTGTATTTACCAAGAGGCATGTAGAGGCCACAGACTCCAGAAAGGGCATCTTGTCTTTCATTGTGCATTATGGGTAACATAGCCCCTATAAATCAAGGAAAATAATCATTAAAACATTCGCTGAAATGAGATTATGCATTCAGAGAAAGGTAGTAGCTCCATATTAAATTTTATTGGCATTGAAAAAGGTTGAGGATCACAGACAGGAAAAAATCATGGCATCTTTGTTCTCTGTGGACCATCAGACACCTGTACCTGCAGCTCTGATCACTGAAATAGACTTCCTTGTACACCTGAAAAACCCCATTAGGAAAAAAGTAATAAAGGTGTCCAGGTTTCCTCTTGAAGCATGTAATCTTAAGGAAGTTGAAGACTTTATCCTGGGAATAATAGGACAGGCGATGTGTGTGACTTTTTTCAATTTTTCACCAGCTCTCCCTGCTTACTTTGATTAGGAGGAAGAGGACTCAGAGGTAGATGGGCAGTGGGGGCGGGGAGCCACCATTTGTGGCTGACATGTACCTGTTACTTATAAGGATGTATAGCTGGCTTACATCTCTTCATCCCTCTACCTTTCTACATGCCTCAAGGAGAAGAGAAACTGACAAGTCAAATGTCACATCCTGGAGGCTGTCTAATGCTGTGCTGGGATTTTGTGTTTGTGTTCAGAGGAATGAGTGGGGATCTTCCTTGTTTTGTTTTGTTTTGTTTTCCTCAGAAGAGCTGTTGGCTTTCAACTTGACATTTCTCCCATGAAAGAGTACAGTCCTTTCTCTTTTCCAGATTAAGAAATTAAAATGAAACTAGGGTCCCTTTTAAATCCTAGAAGAGAATGAATGCCTGTAATTTGATAACGATAAATCCTATTCATCCATGAGATCACAAGATTTAGAGTTGAAAGGAAATCTCAGAAATCACTAAATTCAAACCTTTCATTTTTCACATAAGGCTTAGACAGGAGATCTGGCTTTCCTTCTGTTTATCCTGCTAAAAAGACTAGAAAGGATAGAGCAAAAATGAGTAATAAGGAGTTAATACCCAATATAAATAAGGAGATAGTAAGAGAGTAGCCTTTGATGAGTAAGAGAGCCTAGTTTCCTTTGATTAGTTCAAATCTCCTTGTCCAGATGAACTATATCCTCATGTACTGAAAAAATGGCTGCTGTGATTACTGAGCCATTGTTAATGATCTCTTAAGTATGATGAAAAACTGGAAAGATATTGAAGAATTCCAGAAGGGCAAATATTATCCTAATTTTTTTAAAAAAAGGGACCGATAGAGAATCTGTAAACTATAGCCTTTGATTCTTGGAAAAATTCTCTAATTTGTTATCAAAGAGAAGATTAGTGAATGCCCTGGAAAACAAGTGGTTATAAGTGTCATAACATACCAGACTACTATATTTCTTCTTCTGGTAGGGGCTTTGTCTTATGAGACTAGATCTTTGTTTTTAGCCCAGGCTGGAAGTATAGGGCTGTTCATAGGTCCTGTCCCACTGCTGATCTGCTCAAGCTCTGTTTCCAATATGTCTCAGTTCATGCTTCTTTAGGTATCTTTGTCCTTTCCCTCTGCTCCCCGCCCCAATCCTAGAGACACACCACATTGGTGCTGGACTTAATATGAACAGTAGACTGACTTTATCCCCAAAAGAACTTAGTACTCCTGAGCTCAAGTAATCCACCAACTTCAATTTCCCTTAGTAGTACAGACTGTAGTCATGTACCATCACTCTCAGCTTTGACAGAGTTATCTGACTAAGGATTCAACAAGGACATCTATGCAGATAATTTTTTAAATTTACATCTCCAACACTGACTTCTTTTGAATTTCAGGCCTATATTTTCACCTATCTGATGGATATTTCAGTTTCAATGTTTTATTGACAGTCCATGACAGAGTAGAAGGATCACTGGATTTGGAAGCAAAGAATCTGGATTCAAAACCTGGCTTTTCAACTCACTCCCTGCAAAATGTGGGGAAGAGGTTAGGCTAGGTGATTCCTACAGTTCCACTACTGCTCTAAATCCTGTGACATCAAACTTAAGATAGGATATATTTTGCAAATAACTACCACTTTGCAATGCCTCAAAGACCCTTCACACACTTATACTCTAGTCAAGGGGAACTATTCACCAGTTATCCTTTCTCCATGTCTTTGATCACACTGTCCCTCATGTGTAGAATATCACCCCAATGTTCAGTCTCTGTCTTTTAAAATACATCTCTTCTTTCAAAGTTTATCTTCAGTAATCTGTCCTTCCTTAGATTCACCACAGCATTTTGAGTGCACTTTTCCTTTGCACTTATTGCCTGTTATATTTATTTTCTGCCCTACTGGATTACAAACTCATTAGAGTTAGGGACTGTGTATCTTTGTATTCTTAGAAGTTAGCACAGCGTTTAATGTGCTTGCTTTGATGTTTGAGGACCCAAACTCAAATCCTGGTGCTGCCTCTTCTAAGTATGTAACTTTGGACTTGCTGTGTAGACCATTTTGATCTTGAGTTTCCCCATCTATAAAATGAAGGCATTAGGCTATATGACCTTCAAGGCCTCTTCTAGCTCTAAATATATGATTTTTATAATCTTATGTTAGATCAGACCTCTGTTATTCAGATTAATTGGAAGGAAGATCACTCCAAATTATGGAGATTTAAAACAAAAGCAATTTTATTTTCAAATACACATAATATTTCAAAATAAACTTTAAAACTTGACTCACTGAAACCTGTACTTGAATAAGTAATAGAGAAGGAGAAAGAGGTAACAAAAAAGGAGAAGGAGGAGAAGAAGGAGCAGAAGGAGGAGAGAGGGAAAGGGAAAAGGAAGAAGGAAGTGGAAAAGAATAACATTTATATAAATATATATGTAAATATATAAAGCACTTTCCCCCAAGAAACCTGTGAAATAGGTGAATTCCTTCACATCAGACATTTGGGATAAGCCAGTCAACTATTTACACGTACTTATGGTGTAAACAATATTTTAAAATAATTGTCTAAAGTAGTTTAAATGATTCCTGTCTCCTAATTTTCTTCCCTCCCTCCATTTTACTGATGCTATTTTGTCAGTTTAGGTGAGTCAGCAAAAGTACTGAGTTTACAGAGACAGAGGAACTGGGATCCAATCCTCACTTTGTCATTTACTCCATATGAGTGACCTTGATCAAGTGGACCTCTCTAGGCCTCAATTTCCTCATCTTTAAAATGAAGGGTTTGAATGAGATGATCTCTAACATCTCTGAGCTAAAGTAGAAATCTGCCTGGTAGTGCATTTCCTAATTGTCCTTCCAAATTTATAAAATCTCATTTCCGCTAGATCTACTTTTGATCATCTCCTTTCCTTTTTCATATCATCTTAGATCCAGTACAACCTATTCAATGACTACGGTCCATTCTAGGGAAAGGTGGACTTGGCTATCAAGGTAGATACTTAATTTTAAAAGAAGGGAAAGGGAGTGAGAGCTGGGAAGCAGGAGAGAATGGCTTGGCTTGGTATTGTCTCAAGTCCCACAGCTCTACTTTTTCATTTTAATGAGATAGGCAGTAACTTTAAGTGATGGCAAAATGGAGCCTTAATTGTACTAATTGTATGTTAAGCTGCTATTGGATAACCATTTTGCTGAGGCAGCAAAAAGTTTCTTCTCCACATCATCAGCAAATCCATTTTTTTTCCCTTTTCCAACCAAAATTCATGGTAGAAGGTCTAGGAGACAGTTTCATTTCCCAAAGCCTCAGTTCCAATATTTAGAGATCTGGTATAGACCAAGAGTAATAGATTATGGCAATTGAGGACCTGTTTTTAAAATAAAGACATTTCAGATTTTTTAACGATACTGAGTTTTTATTTACAAATTTCCCAGCAGGCATATACAAAGGCATATGTCCCATTTTAAAACCACCATTTCTCATGTGGATTGAAAGGCTTTGGGTGAGGGGGAATTTAAAACTCACAAATGCATACGCATATATGTATATACAGACGCACAATTACATACATCAAAGATGAAGGGAAAATAAATTAACATTATGCTTAAAATTGAACATTTATGAAAACAGCTAAATCTCAGTGTTAATATTTACTAGCTGTGTAACTGTCTGAAGGTTCTAAGTCACTTAACATCTCTAGTACAAAATATTCACAACCCTTTGGCTAACCTGATTGTGAAGTTCTAAGTAATCATCTTCAGACAATAGACATGGGATTCATTATTGGACCCATATTGAAGGTTTTTCCAGCTTGATCAGAGCACACAGAACCTGTACTCTCTTGACAAAACTTTCCAAAGCCAACTCTTAACAATCAGTGAAGCCTCCAGGAAACTGGTTCAATAATTACCTCTTGGTCATGATGTAGTCTTGGTGAGAGTATGAATAAATCAGCGAGAATCTAACATCATTACTAGAGCAGTTCACTATCTACAGGGGAACAACCAAGAGGCTGAAGACCCTTCCTTGAGTGCATATTATATAAGGATTAGTTGAAAGAACTCAAGATGTTTATCCTGGAGAAGAGAAAGCTTAAGGGGAATTGATATTGTCTGAAAGTAATTTAAGGGTAGACGTATGGAAAAAGGGATTATTAGACTTGTTCTGTTTCATTTCAGAGGACAAAACCAGGAGCAGTGGGTGAAAATTGAAAAGAAGAAAATTTAGATGATATCAGGAAAAATGTTTCCTAATGATGAGAACTGCCCCAAAGTTGGTTTCCTCAACAGGTAGTGAGTCCCCTATCATTAGAAGTCTTCAAGTAGAGACTTTATAACCATTTGTCATCTCCAGTACATCATGGAAGACGATCTTTTTCTGTATGGATTGAATCTACCACAGTGCCTTCCATATATATATATATTTGCCTCCCATCACAAAACAGCCTCAAGTCAGTTTCTCTGGAATAGAGTAACTTCAGGAAATCTAATTGAAGGTCTAACCCATGAAGATTTCTTTGATCCCCCTAACCAAAAGTGATTCCTCACTCCTATGAATTCTGATATTTCCTTATTCCTATATTCCTTATGCATGTTTCCTCTTTTTTGCTGTTATTATTATTTGTGTATATCTTCTCTTGCCAAATTCAGTATAAGCTCTTATATACAGTATAAGCCAGGATCTATATCTTATTCTTCCTTGTAGCTGCCCCATCACCTGCCACTATACCTTGTATACAGTAGGTGCTTAAAAGTGTTGACCTCATGATTGAGTGCACACAGATGAAGATGGATTCATTGCTAAATCTGAGTCAAATATTTGTTTCAACTCAGGGCACTGGAATACTGCTTAATACATATTAGGCTGATAAATAGCAGGGACTCTCCCCTTCTCTCCCCTTGTCTACAGGCTCGCACATATATTGATACCAGCTGTTCAGCTGTGGAAACTCTAGGTGTGTTGTATAAACCTACCCCACCTGAGATGGAGAACAGGGGAATTGAACTGAATAACAGGGTGGTAAGTGGAGATTTTATTATATCGGTTCTGACTATGATTTCATCAGTAGATAGAACTTCCAGTGTGGACGCTCCTTCCACTGACGCAGATGGGTGACCCATCTTCCAATTAGAGTTTTAGAGAGTTGCCTGAGGCACTCAGAGATTAAGTGAATTGTCCTGGGTCTTAACAATCAACATATGCCATATAGGCAGGGCTTGATCCCAGGACTTCCTGATTGCAAGGCCAACTCTCTGTCCACTACCCCAAGCTGCTTCTCAGGCAAAGAATAATGCTATGCAAATTGCCTTTTTTGTAGTTTCTCAAAATACCTAATATAACCAGGGAGAAATTTCTGCATTTGTAGAGCTCTGACTCACCATCCTTTCTAATGAAGGGGATGTTAAGATGTGAGAGGAACATTAAGATGTGACAGGACCATCAAAACCACAGTGGATAATCACATTAGCTAAATGTTGATCATAATGAAACTTCAGCATTAGCCCTGGTAAGATAAATGGGGTAGGTGACATTACTCAGAGAAGGAGCTTACTCAGGACCTACTCATACATTAGTTGCCTGCCCTTCCTCCAGCCCTCCCCTCCAAAGTCAGCTCTCATTTCTCAAAACCCACTGAATCCCAGCACTGTCGAAGGAGAAATAAGCAAGCCATTCGGAATTCAACATTGAAAATATGATAGCGATTGAGCGTCTCATGTCATTCCATTTGACTGACTCCCATGGTATAAAATACCCTCTCACAGCAAACTGTTGACTCAAGCTATAATTTACTTTCCCAGGACACCAGGGTGCTGCTTTTCAAGACTATAAAAATAACAGTGTTTCTCATTCCCTTTTTCAGTCAATCAGTTACATTTATTGAATGCCCACTGTGTGCAGAGAACTCCATGAACCATTCTTAATCCATGGGAAAAAAAGAAGCAACTTTGAAAGAGAGTTAAAAATAACTCTACAAAGAATATGGGAGTATAAGTGGTTTCATGGGAAAAGGTGCTGGTTCTGGGGTCACAGGAACTGGGTTCAAATCCTTACTGCTACTTATTGCTTATGTGATGTTGGGCAAGTGGTTGTGCCTCTTCTTATCTGAGTGACATGTACTAGGTCACTCTGTGACTCCATGCCTTAGTTTGTATAGCTGTCAAATGAGAAAGTGCAGTTAAAGGGATCTCTGAGTTCTTTTCCAATTCTAAATCTAGGATTTTAAGATTCATTTCAAGTCAAACAGATTTCCAGCCTGCTTTGTTATAACAATAGCTTACTTTAAATGGCATTCTACAATTGAAGAAGAACTTGTCTTATACTCCCAAGAAGTCAGTAATACAAGTATTAACATTCCCATTTTCTAGATAAGGAAACTGAAATTCAGAGCCATAGAATAGTTGGCTCATGGTCACAGAGCTAGTAAAAATCAGAGAAGAGATTCCAGCTTAGGTCTCTTGACTACAAATAATAGATGTTACCCTCCCCCTTCACATTCCATCCCCTTTGCCACCATCACCTCAGAAATGTCAGAGCTACAACAGACAGGAAATTCTAGACTTATAAATACCTTTTAAGAGGTGCTGTATTCACTCCACAAGGGTATTGTGAGGATGGGTTATACATAAGCCACACCTAATGTCTGGCCCTGCTTCCAAAGCAGTCCCTGTCACAATCTTTTCCCAGTCTCCCTACTCACCTACATACTAGAACTCCCAAGCTACATCTCTACCATAGTTCTCGCCAAAGGAGATAATTTATATAAAAAGTTTTGAAAACTTTAAAGTTCTATATGAATTTGAACTATGATTAATATGATCTCTGGGCAAGTAAGTGGCATAGAAGGTAGAGTCCTGGGTATAGAGTCAGGAAGGTCTGAGTTCACATCCCATAGGTATGTCAGAATTCATCCCATTCACTTTTTTTTTTGCCACAATCTTGGCAGGGAAGGATCATGACATTCTTGGAGAAATGGAGCCACAAAGCCAACCATATCTATCCATCCTATTGTCAAAGTTTCCACAGACCTCTAAGCCCTCTTCATCAATCAATCCAAAAGCATTTATTAAGAACCTACTAAGTGGTAGGACTTCCCTATATGCTGGGAATACTAAGGTAAAGGCAAAAAAGAAAAGTCCTTACTTTCAAGGAGCTATTCCATTGCCTTTTCTAACAATGTAATTGACTTTATATGTAAATAGATGAAAGATCTGTGAATTCTTCAGTTTAGGAAAATCCCAGTATTGAAACTCCCATCAAGTACCAGCACAAATTGTAGTATGATAACAGTAGAAAGTACAAAGGAATTGCCTGAGAGAACTAGAGACTCAGTTGCCCAAGATCATAAAACTATTAGGAGATAAAATTTGAATGAGATCTTGACTGTAAGCCTAGAATTCATTGCATCATATTGCCTCATTCTTATTTGTATCCTCCCATAAATCTTCCAAAGAGGATAGACCTAAAATGCCAACAACACTCAGGAAGTACCCCTTCCTCACTCTGGTTATGTGACTCCCTTTCTTTTCTAAATATATACATATAAACACATACATGCACACATATACATATATACATATGTATGTATATGCATATATACATGCATGCACACACATAGACATGCATATATATTTAAATATGTTTTTAATGGCATATCTTTCACTCAAGTCATTTGCTCAGCATAGAGCTGCCTCTTATGTATTACTACATTGCCCTTTGGGTCAACTGTAGATTTGATTCTTCAGAAATTGTGGTATTTGAGGAAGTGCCACAGAACACCAGTAAAAAAATAGACTAGAGAATTAACTTATCATTTCATCGGCACAGGGAATTTTTGTGTGAAGGAACTCCCTCTATCAATGCGGATAAGCACCTTCTCAGCCCATTAGTCTTCAAATATTGCCTAGAGCACTGAGAGGTCAAATCCCTCAGTGGTCTCTATAACTCTCTAAGGCTATAAAGTGATTTGCCCAGGGTGACTCACCTGTAGTTCCTATGCCAGTGAAATCACACGTCCATTCTATGTTCCTATACATACAAATGGCCAGGAATGTGGTTAGGCAGAAAGAGCAAACAATGGCCTTGCCCACTGGGCTAAGTTTCCTTCTTATACATTTTCCCCTCCCATTAATCTGCATGAGGGAGAAAAAGAGTTTTAGAAACAAAAAATTATTTTACACAGTATACACACACACACACACACACACACACATACATATTTGTGTCTAATGGCAGTCATTTCTAGGACAGGGGGAGGGGGAGGAAAGAAAAAAGGAAATTTACTTGATAACTTTATCATATATTTAAAAGGAGTAGCAATTTATACATAATAGATTTTCAGTTTCATGAGCAATCATCTTTTTTGTTCTATGTTATGGAAATGTTTGTTTTATTTCACAAATTAAAAATGAAATAAAAATATTTTTTAAATCAAGGAAGTAGGGATTTTGAACCCTGGGAGCCCTTAGAAGTTACATGAAAGAAAGACTCTAAAATGAATATTAAGTACAGTTTAATAATGGGAAATTAAACAAGGAGTGTCTGTGTCTGTCTCTCCACACACATGCTCTGGCCACATGTTTTTCCACTGTGTTTGTCTCAGTTTTTTCAACTGTAAAATGGGGATAATAATAGCACCCACCTCCCGGAGTTAGTGTGAGGATTAAAAGAGATGGCATTTGTACAGTGCCTGGCACATAGTAGGCTCTATATAAGACTTGTTTCCTCTGGCCCTCTCTATACCCATATGCTATATGTCTTCCCTTCTGATTTTATCTACATATTTGCACAAGAGTGGCCCCACTCTCATGGGGGAATTCCCTTTCTATGCTATTTCATTAAATTCCTTTGTTTTGAAGTCATTATGTCCTTTCTTTTGACTACTAATGCTTAACACATTGGAGTGAGTTTGTGAGAGTACACTGAACCTAGTGTAGCCTCATGAAGGATATCAAATGTGCCAGTTGGAGAGTGACCCCAGGTACTGCAGCTCTATTGATGCTGATAAGCAGAGCATTGATAAACAAAGTTCAACATCAATGGCAAAATCAAAAATATTTATTATATACGAGATATTGAACCAAGCACTGGAGATGCGAACACAAGAATGAAGGATTGCCCATGCTCAAGGAGCTTAGGTTGCATTGATGGATGCCATCTACAAACAGATAGTAAATGTATAATGATAGGAGAAGGGAGATGGCACTATGAAAGGTGATCAGGAAAGACCTTCTTTAAGGTATGGCATCTGAGCTGGACCTTGAAGCTAAGCATTCTAAGTACAACATACTGGTTGCCCTTTGTTCTTGAACAGGACCAAAATGACATTGCTATGCTAGTCAAGTTACAGTGTTTCAGACTGTGGTTCATCAGACCAACATGAGCTCAGAACGTCCATGTGAACACTTGGGGTTGATTCTCTAAATTTGCGCATCTTGCATTTCTTTTGAGTGCTTTCAATTTTGCTTTGCTCATGTAGCACAGCACCTTCTCTGATGTGGGGATGCCATGCACAAGAAGAAGATGATACCTGTGTTCAAGTATTTCCACAGCAGGCATGGAGAAAAAGGTATAGACTGACTTTCCTTATCCCCAGAAGACAGAACCCAGAAGTGAGTGGAAGCTGCAGAGGAGCAAATATAGTTTTGCTGTAAGAAAATGTTTCCTAACATTTAGAATTATCTGCAAATGAACTAGTCTGCCTTAGGAAGTAGTGAATTTCCTTTACCTCAAAGTCTTCAAGAAAAGGCTAAATGAACTAAATGGGGACATACTATAGAAGGGATGTGTGGTCATGTTATGTTGTGTTCAACTAGGTCATCTCTAATGTAATTTCTGACTCTGAGTCTTTGTGATAACTGGTGCTGAGGACAGAGATTAAAAGATTAGAATCTTTGTAAAGTGAAATGGTGAGTCATTTATTCTGTCCTTGCACCTTTCTTTCTCATAGATTATGACTAACTTTTGTATAGTGATATATGTATATACATATATACACACACATATATATAATATTTACAAAAGCCTCAAGAAGTAGTATTAACTTTATTTTATCTGCAATAACTAACATTTCTATGGCCCTATATATACCTTATCTCATTTGATCCTCAAAAAAATTTTGTGAGGTAGATACAATTATCACTTCCATTTTACAGATGAAGTAGGATATTAAGTGACTTATCTAGGGTGACAAAGCTAATGTTTGAAGAAAGCTCCAACCTGGTATCTTCCCAAATCCAAATATTGGCCCCTGGCTGCTTCTTTACAGATGCCTGTTTCTTCTCTCATATTAGAAAGTAGAATGATAGTGTGGGAAGCAATTAGAGACTAGTCTCAGAGTCAGGAAGACTGATTGCTGTCTGCTACATGCTGTCTGTATGACCTTAGGTCAGTAATTTAACTTCTCATGGCCCAGGTAAGTGTCTAAGACTATAAGCAGCTTATCTGCATTGGTAAGAGGAAATTCCTCACTTGGAGCTGCTTATACTGATGAAATCACACTTTCAGACTAAAAAATAGTTTTAAAGTAAATTTTTATTTAAATGTCTAAGAGGTTAAAACTATTTTTTTTTGTAAATTTATTTATTTAACTTTTTACATTCATTTTCACAAAATTTTGGGTTCCAAATTTTCTCCCCATTTATCCCCTCCCCACACCCCAATACACCAAGCATTCTAATTTTCCCTATCACCAATCTGCCCTCTCTTCTATCATCCCTCCCTTCTCTTGTCCCCATCTTCTCTTTTGTCCTGTAGGGCCAGATGACTTTCTATTCCCCATTAACTGTATTTCTTATTTCCTAGTAGCAAGAACAATACTCAACAGTTGTTCCTAAAACTTTGAGTTCCAAATTCTCCCCATCCCTCCCTCCCCACCCGTTCCCTTTGGGAAGGCAGGCAATTCAATATAGGCCATATCTGTGTAGTTTTGCAAATGACATCGATAATAGTCATGTTGTGTAAGACTAACTGTATTTCCCTCCATCCTATTCTGCCCCGCATTGTTTCTATTTTGTCTTTTGATCCTGTCCCTCCCCAAGAGTGTTGACTTCAAATTGCTCCCTTCTAACATTGCCCTCCCTTCCATCATCCCTCCCTCCCTGCTTATCTCCTTCTCCCCCACTTTCCTGTACTGTAAGATCAGTTTTCATACCAAAATGAGTGTGCACTTTACTCCTTCCTTTAGTCTAATGTGATGAGGGTAAACTTCATGCTTTTTTCTCAGCTCCACTAAAAGGTCTCCTGCTTGCCTCTTGAATGAGAGATAATTTACCCCATTCCATTTCACCCTCTTCCTCCCACTATATTTCTCTCTCACCATTTACCTTAATTTCTTTTAAGATATGGTCCCATCCTATTCAATTCACTCTGTGTTCTCTGTCTCTGTGTGTGCATGCATGTGTGTATATGTATGTGCATGCACACGGGTACATGTGTGTGTGTGCGTGTGTGTGTGTATGTCTGTGTGTGGTCCCACCAACTACCCAGATGCTGAAAAGTTTTAAGAGTTACAAATATTGTCTTTCCATTTAGGAATGTAAACAGTTCACCTTTGGTAAGTCCCTTATGACTTCTCTTTGCTGTTTGCTTTTTCATGCTTCTTCTCATTCTTGTGTTTGAAAGTCAAATTTTCTTTGCAGCTCTGGTCTTTTCATCAAGAATGCTTGAAAGTCCTCTGTTTCATTGAAAGACCACATTTTCCCCTGAAGTATTATACTCAGTTTTGCTGGGTAGGTGATTCTTGGTTTGAGTCCTAGTTCCTTTGACTTTTGGAATATCCTATTCCATGCCCTTTGATCCCTTAATGTAGAAGCTGCTAGATCTTGTGTTATCCTGATTGTATTTCCACAATACTGGAATTGTTTCTTTCTAGCTGCTTGCAATATTTTCTCCTTGACCTGGGAACTCTGGAATTTGGCCACAATGTTCCTAGGAGTTTCTCTTTTTGGATCTCTTTCAGGCGGTAATCAATGGATTCCTTCAATACTTATTTTGCCCTCTGGTTCTAGAATCTCAGAGAAGTTTTCCTTGATAATTTCATGAAAGATGATGTCTAGGCTCTTTTTTTGATCATGGCTTTCAGGTAGTCCCATAATTTTTGAGTTGTCTCTCCTGGATCTATTTTCCAAATCAGTTGTTTTTCCAATGAGATATTTCACATTCTCTTCCATTTTTTCATTCTTTTGGTTTCGTTTTATGATTTCTTGGTTTCTCAGAAAGTCATTAGACTCCATCTCTTCCATTCTAATCTTGAGAGAACCATTTTCGTCAGTGAGCTTTTGAACCTCTTTTTTCATTTGGCTAATTCTTCTTTTGAAAGCATTCTTCTCCTCATTGGCTTTTTGAACCTCTTTTTCCAATTGAGTGAGCCTATTTTTCAAGGTGTTATTTTCTTCAGCATTTTTTTGGGTCTCCTTTAGCAAGGTATTGACCCATTTTTCATGCTTTTCTTGCATCTCTGTCATTTCTCTTCCCAGTTTTTCCTCCACCTGTCCAACTTTATTTTCAAAATCCTTTTTGAGCTCTTCTATGGCCTGAGCCAACCGGACATCCACCTTGGATGTCTGGGATAGAGAGGCCCCAACCTCCACGTCTTTTCCTGATGGCAAGCATTGTACTTCCTCATCAGAAATGAAGGGAGGAAGGAACATCTCTTCCCCAAGAAAGTACCTCTCTATGGTCTTATTTTGCTTCCTTTTTCTGGGCATTTTCCCAGCCAGTTACTTGACTTCTGAGATTCCTGTCCACTCCTGCCTAGATCTGCCCAGCTAGTGCTTGGGGTCTGAGATTCAAATGCTGCTTCCCAGCCTCAGGGCTTTCCTCAGTGGGAGCGGCTGCTATTCAATGTGAGCTTAAGTTCTAGTGCTTGGGTGGGGGCAGGGCCGCCTCCCAGGCTCAGTTTCTTCAGGGGGTTTATACAGAGACCTTTGGTAATGGAGCTCCTGTCTGTTTGGGGAGTCCCGAGCCACCATTGCCTCTGCTGCTGCCTCCCGAGCAGCCCCGAGTCACAGAGACACCCCACTCCCCTCTCAGCCAGCCCAGAAGTCTCTCTCACTGACCTGTAGCGCCTGTGGGCAGAGGGACCTTCGTGGCCACTGGAGGTTCCGTCCCTGAAGCCTGGTCAGGTCTGCTCCTCTGGGGCCCTGCAGCCAGGGCTGCACATGGGTGGGCTCCGCTGTCCGGATCACGACGGACCCCTGGGGATGGCTTTCCAGGGCTCTCTTGAATGGAAATCTCTTCCACTGTGTTTCTGCACAGCTTATATTGCTCCAGAATTTGTGGGGAGTTCTTTTTACAGAAAATTTCTGGGCTGTGGATTTGGAGCTAGCATATGTGAGTCTTTCTACTCCTCCATCTTGGCTCCTCCCCCAGTTAAAAACTATTTTTAAGCAATAGGGCCATAGGAGGAGATATGGAATAAAGTTTGTGGTCTTTTCCCACAGGGATTCTGATGGTACAGAGGACAGAAAAGTTGTAGAAACAGTGGTTGTGGAAACAATAGAGGGCAACACTTATGTAGGTCTTTGGGCTGATGGGCAAAGGGATGAGTTGTTATCATCATTTAAAGATATTGGGGGAGCTAAACCAGATCCAACGGACATCATGGGAGACTATTACTGTTCTTAGGCATTAGATGATCAGGTCATGAATTTGGTTAGTAGAAGTTAGAAAGGAAATGGAAAAGAAATAGAAAAAATAGAAAGAAAATGGAAAGATTGACTTTAATAACATTATAAAGGAATGGATAGACAAGAGAATGATAGGTTCACAGTTCTAGAACAGGAATGGACTTCATAGGCTAACTATTCCAACTCCCTCATTTTACAGATGAGGAAACTGAGGCAATAGAAGTTAAGTGACTTGAACAAGGTCCCCAAAGTAATAAACATAAGAGATAGGGTCAGAACTCAGAGAGTGACCGAATTCATGGGGAAGAAAGAAAGGGCACAGGTAAGGATCAGAAAGTTTAATTCTGATCATGAGGAGAATGGTAATATCCACAGAAACAGATGTCAGGAGGAAGAGCTGATTTCAGGGGAAGATAGTAAAACCAAATTTCAATAGGTTAAATTTGAAGTGCTTGCAGGAGATCCAGTTGGAAAATTGAGTAGTCATATAAAAGTAAAGGCATGGAGGCTGGAAAAGAAACCACATCTAAGAATAAAAATTGGGGAGTCATCTACTAAAAGGTGATTTTTAAAGCTATTGAATTTGGGGGAATGGCCCTATGAAAGGAGAAGAAAAATTAGCAAGGAATTGATCACAGAAGAAAGAGGAAAATTTGTATTATGCATTCTCACATAGGACCTAACAAGAGAGTTGCAAGGATGATGGGAAGATTGATACAGCTGAATGCTGCAGAGAAGTGAAGGAGAGTGAGCACCTAGGAAAAAACCTTTTATTTTTCCATTTAGTAGATAATTTTAATGCTACAGAAAGCAGCTTTAATAAGATTGGCAAGGGTGGAAGCCAGATTGTAGAGGCAGAAAAATATGGTGATGTGACAGTGGGCACAGCACTTCTGACAAATTAAATGTTAAAGAAAGAAGAAAAAGGCTAGGAACTTGGAACTCTGACAGTAAAATTTAGATTTTATTTTAAGGATAAGGAACACCTGAGCATGTTTGCATGCAGAGGATAAGGAGTCCTTTAGATTCTCCAACAGAAGATGCATGAGAGGATGATATTTGTTATAATAGTATCTACAAGAATGTGACCTTCTACTTTCTGTCTATTGATGCACAGGCATGGAACATAAAGAAGAATGAGTTACTCTTTCCATCTGTTGCCATAAGAAAATTACATCTAGTACAGGGTAACTAAAACCAGGTCCACTGACTCCAACTCCAGCACACTCTTTCCACTATACTTTCCCTTCTCAAATCGCTATATCATTCTTCTCCTAGCGCTCGTCTTCTCATATTGTTATGCCTCCATGGCTGTTGCTTCTCTTCCCTTTCCTCTGCCTTCTCCCATAGCAGTTATAGGATCAAGAACAGCTTATGCTTCTATGGATGAATGGCCAGAACTCATGAGAGGTTAGTTCTCTATCCTTCCATAACCGTACCCAATATGGATTGTATTCTGTACCACCCCTCCCCCCCCCAGTTCAATTTGTTCTGGGTTTAAGAAGTTCTAGTTATGGATCTACATCATTAGAACCCAGCATGGGGCTGCAGAGTCCTGGATGGGCTGGTTGCTGTAAAAGACTAACGGCTAATAGCAGAGAGCAAAAGTCTGCCTGGTGGGAGCTGCAGCAGCCAGCCTTTATTGTTAATAGCTAAAGTATGTTGGGATAAAAGTAAAATCTAAAGTTCTCTAGCTTATGTCAGAAGAGGAGTAAGAGAAGGGTTTCTGAGGAATTTCTCAGTTCTGACTGAGTCAGAAAAGGTAATGGGGACAAAAAGAGAGGGTTGGCTAAAAGGAAAGAAATACAAAATAAAGTTAAATTCCAGAATTCAAGTCAAACCAAGTATATGGAATCAATCAGAAACAACCAAGCCAACAGGTCAGGCAATGAAGGCTGGACCTAAACTGAAATGGATTCATTGTGGGATCATGGATGAGATGAGTTCTATGATGTAAGAGTAGGGGATTTGTAAATTTCTTTCGACCAAATATGACATAAGTCCTCTTTACCTTAATGTCTTAAAGAGTTCATACCTCTGTATCTCTGGCATGTAATCAAAGGATGATATCTTGAATGCAAATATAGAGATATTAACGTGGAAAGGAAGGTCACCTCTTCCTCTGTGGCAGGAGACAAGGAGAAGATGAAGGCTAAAAATATAGAAAAGTCTGGAGGTGGTAAGGAGGGCACAGTGACAAGTATGTGACAAGTGTATAAAAGAGGAAGATTAGGGAACTAAAGCTGGAAAATTCAAATCTCAATAAAATAAGTGGGAATTTCTGCTAAATATGAAGGAGTCGGAAATAGAATTAGGGAATGAGGAGAGTGGAAAAGGTTTGGAATGTCTACTGTGAGAAGAGGAATAAGGAGAAGAGGAATGAGGCAGAGAAGAGGATTGCTCAGCACTCGTGAGGTGTAGTTGAGGTGGTCACATGGCAGAGGAAAGACTCATCTTACTTGGTCCAAGATGGAAAAATTAAACGCATTAAATAGAAGTCAGAGAGAGAGAGAGAGAGAGAGAGAGAGAGAGAGAGAGAGGGAGAGAGACTAAGAGACAAAGACACAGAGAGTCAGAGAGAGAGAGAGAAAGATAAAGACACAGAGAGATACACAGAGAGACAGAGACAGACAGAGAGACAAGAGAGACAGAGAGAGTTTTGGGTTCCATATGATCAACAGCTTCTAACAATTCTAACAAACCCAAAATGCAATGAGATTCCCAGGGAGAGAGGTAATGATTTCTTCTTTGTTGGCAACATTCAAGTGAACTCTCAGTGGATACTTGTCAGGGATAATGTGAAAGGAATTCCTGTTTCCCCAAAAACAGTCATGGGTTGTATGAAGTTATTGTTTGAGTCATTTCCAGATTTGAGATCACATGCTTCTATGATTCTTTTAGGTTGGAGAGATAGATAGAAGATGGATGATAGATATGTAGATAGATAGATAAATAGATATGTAGGTAGATGGATAAGTAGATAGATGATAGATAGATATGTAGATAGATGTGTAGATAGATATGTAGATATATGTAGATAGATATGTAAATAGATAGCTAGATATATAGATAGATGATAGATAGATGATAAATAGATGATAGATAGATGATTGATAGATAGATGATAGATGATAGATTATAGATAGATAGATAAATAGATGATAGATGATAGAAAGATGATAGATGATAGATAAATAGATGATAGATAGATACACACATATTTATATGTATGTCTGTATGTGTTTGTGTAATGGACTCAAAAGATACATTTTTGTGAATAAACATCCCTTAGCAAGAAACGGGAGGCTAGAAAGTGTGCTAAATAACAGGGGAGAGAAAATTCTGGAAAGTCAAAACTTATATTAATGCAGTAGGTCTAGGGCAAATGTTCTTAACTTTGGGTCCATGAACTTTAAAAAATATATTTTGGTAATTATATTTCAATATAATTAATTTCCTTTGTAAGCCTATATGTTTTATTTTATGCATTTAAGAACATTATTCTGAAAAGAGGTCCACAGAATTCACTAGATTAACAAAGAGGATCACAAGAAACAAAATGTTAAGAACTCCACAATCTGACTCCAATGTTCTAATTGAAAAGTTGATGAAGTAGACGTTGGCCATTTAATTGTGTATGCTGCTTACTTTGATTGTAGTAAAAGCCAAGTTCCTTCAGTAAAAGGAAGATTTTTTAAAAATCCGTTCAAATAAGTGCTATACCCTCCACTCTACAAATGTATAATTTGTATAGCTACATACCAAATTCAGACAAATTGGTATCATTTATCTTGCATAAAATTTGAGAAAAAGTGAATGCCAACACAAATTCCTACACTGAAGTTTTCCTATGACATTTGTCTCAGAATTGGGGTTTCAGGATTATGCCAGAAGTGAGATAGCACTGAAATGAGACCCTCCTGGCAGATCTGCTAGGAACTCCTGAATGACATGTAATTTATCTTGAATTTCAAGGAGTAGCAGAGTATATAATACTATATCCTGCTTTTACATTTACCCACAATTCATTTCAGGTAATGAAATCTTTCCCTTAAAGTTAATTATCACATCATTTCTAGAATCTCCAATAGGAGTAAATGAATGTCTATTACCTAGTATTGTAGGATCTCACATATTGTGAATAAATTGATATATATTGCCTACCCTTAGATTCTTCATTGTTCTAGGTATAGATGATAATTTACAAAGAAGTGGAAGACATGGTCCTTGCCCTGAATAAGCTTACAGTCAAATTGGGAAGATGGGTTACAATCAGAAAGCTATACTACATTCAATATGGAATATAATAATATATACATATAATATATAATATAATAATAATTCAATATGGAATATAATTCACTCAAATATTTTGATGAATCTGATCTTAGTGTGGACAGATCACAACTGATACAAATTGTTACCCCTTGATACCATCTCATTCCATGAGATTTCTTATTCATGATTTTCTGTAACTTCTCCAGAGAGGAACTGCCTGTTGTGCTAGAGGCTTTACTCTGGTGTACAAGGGAATCACTTGAGACATAATCTATGGTATCACCCCTAGCAGGCAAAGTCATCACTGATAACAAGATGCAGCTTACACACAACACAGATCATTGCATTGTTTTTTGGATTATTTGTAAATGAGATTCATCCGAGATTTTGCTGTTTCATAAATTGCAATCATATAGGAAGAATATGGGATTTAAAAAATAGACTTTTGCAGTAGTAAACAGATTGAAATCACTGAAAGCCCTACACAATTTCCCAAATGTGCTACAGCCTGCTTTTGTGGGTACAGACCTGAGGGGAGAGAGAAGGGAGGAAAGAGGGTGGGAAGTAAGAAAGGAGGAGGTGATAAAGAAAAAAAAATTTATGATCTTAAAAAAAATTTAATTGAATCATAAATGAACTGCCTAGCCTATTGGGATCATAGTCTGTAAAGCAGCATGGTAAAAGAGGAAAAAATATATTAGGAGTCAGAAAAGTTCTGTATTCGAACTCTACCTCAAATACTTATTGGCTACATGACCATGGTTAATTTCTATGAGCCTCTATTTCTTCATTTATAAAAAGAGCTTTAAAATACCAGTCATGATTAAAACAAGATGAATGAATAATGAATAGAGCATTTATTAAGGCTACATGCAAAGTGCTGGAGACACCAACAAGACATAATACAAACAAAGGCAGTCCCTGATCTCAAGGAGCTCAGTGTTCTAATGGGGGAGATAACATATATGTGAAAAAGTCCCATAGTCCTTAGGATGTATCAATAAATCAAATGTCAGTGACTATTCATTAATATCATTTCCACTGACAAAATCTTATCATTTCTAATATTGAACCATTTGACAGTGCCAAGGACTTGGTTGTCAAGAACTTTCTTTTCTGAAAGATCACCAATAGCTGTGGTCATAGCTGCTAAAGCAGCTGGCATACCACCTCTTTATTTCTCAGAATGATGGTTGAGGGCAGTGGATTCAAAGTTGTACTATTTTAGGGTCCTGTTCTGTCTCTATCAGTGTGTAAGGGGAGATGATGGTAAAGAAGTGGTGATATTTTGACTTGCATGGCACACACTAACTCCTACCTCTCTCTCAGAGTGCCTTCATGCTTCAACTAGGCTTGGCTTGACTATCCTATGGATAGCAGTTTATTGGAACTTGGCAGGACAGGCTGACCCCTTCTCCATATGGGCTTCTTCCAGGATGATAACTCTGAAAAAAAATGGATAGGAAGCAAGCTTGATGGTCTGGGGGATACATTGTATTGAGAGATGATATATCATAAACCCTAAAGCACAATATAAATAAGAGTATCATTGTAAGCATTTTTATTCATTTTTTTTCCTGTGTGGTTGGTTAGAACATTGTAATGAACTTTATCGATTTTCAGGGTTTCAAGACTTCAGGCAACTAGTTCAATGCCATCTTTGAAAAAGAAAATTTGAAGACTCTTGAAATCAATTGAAAATCTGTTTGGGATTTACCCAGAAGCTCTTCCATAAAACTGAACATAAGGTAAAAAGGACACTGGCGAGTGCTTTTATTGAACTCACATCTGATTGTTCGTAGATAAGTAAACAAAGTCATGTCTGTCATGAAATCTTGCATCAAGTGAATGTTCTGGTCTGAGACATTATCTGAGATGAGATGCCAAGGCTACATTTTTCTTTCAGTTCTAACATCACTAGACAATAAAGGCATCTAGTGAGATCTTATGTTCATTCTATTTTTTAGTAAACTGTATGGCCATAAACATATCAATAATGAAAACTTGACTGTTTTCTTCTCATGTTTTCATCAAGTATATCTCCTATACATACACAGGCTATTTTTTAAAAAGTGATGGAAATGAAAAAAAAAACACGCATTAGGAACCAATAGTTGCCAATGTCTTCTCAGATTCCTTCTGTCCATTATTTTCTCCCAACAAAAGTACTATTTGTGGTTACTTCCATTCATTTTACACCAATAGTTCTTAAACTTTTGTGAATCATGGATCTCTTGGACAGTCTGGTAAAACCATGGAACCCTTCTCAGAAAAAAATGCTTTTAAGTACACAAAATAAAATACATAGAATTACAAAGTAAACCAATTATATCAACATAGTTATTAAAATGTTATTTTTTTTCAAAGAACAGGTTCACAGACACAGGGTCAAGAACTCTGATTTGAAACTATCTTCCAATATATCAAAATATAATAAGCATAAATTGTATAATACACAACATATCTGCTGTATTTCTAGGGATAGGTTGCTCAAATGAGAACTGAAAGGGTCAAGGAATATTTGACAGAGAAGGTGACATTTGAACTGGATTTCAGTAAAAGATAACATCCTTGTTGTTTCCTTTTTGTGTTACACAGTCAAAAATGCATTATGAATGGAGGACCTGTTTTAATGGGAAGTTTATCCAAGTCTTTTATTTATAGAGGTGTTCTATCGTGGCACCTTGCTATATTGAAAAGGAAACTGCTTTTAAAAAGAAAAGAATAGCCAAGATTTATCATCTTAGGAGAATTGATGTTTTTTTGGAATAGAAGTGATATCAAACATATTTGAAGTCCTATAAACGTCCTGAGAAAAAGAAAATATTTCCAAGAAAGCCACCTGGACTCTGTTTCTCCTTCTCTGCGACATAGTGAATAAAAATGCTTGACAAGGAATTCCTTGAGTAACTTTCCAGATGTTGCTGTTGAGACATCCATGTGCTATCATGACAAACAGGGTGAAATTAAGTGAATGACAGAAGAGTCCACACTAATGTCGCAATGATTAGCTTGACAGAACCCCACCATTCAACAGAATGCCCTCAAGGCTGAATAATCCGGAAGAACACCACCACACAAAGGTTAAACCCACTCCGAATCAAGCCAGCTCTAATCCCTCCCCAGCTGGAGCTCATTAGGTTTAAGAATGGAAGAGTCATATTTTCCTGAAATACACAGTAACAACGCAGACCTAATTAGAGAGCAAAGGGTAGCAGCTTCGAGGCTTTTAATAAATCGGATGTCCCCAGTGTGCTACCATCTATTCAGTATGAAAGAAATGACAGAGTAATCTTAAGTGTTAATATGTACCCAATTTAGGGCAAATCATCTAAAGAAAACCATTTAACCTGTAATTTTCAGGTCATAAAACAAATTTTAGCAAATGAAAGTGCTCTTTTCTAAGCTGTGGAGGCATGCCTTTAAAATCATTTTGAAGATAGGATTGCCTGACAAATGATATCCAGTTGATGTGATATTAATAAATATGGGAAAGCACAGTGAATTTGTTTGCTGTGGTTGTTGCTCTCCCTTCTTAACAGGAGTTCTTCAATTGATTTTTTCAAGCAACTGGATAACTCCGCCTCATTGATCCTTGAGAGTACTACTGAGAATATTCGATATAGTCAGATGAACTTGTGATCTCTTCAATATGTATGCTCACTCCAACGATACATACCGCAACTGCCATCCATGAGATTCTTATCCATTTCCTTCCACCAATTCACTACAGAGGATTGATCCAAAATAAGAGTGACCTTTGTTTCCCCCTTTTTTTATTTTTAAATTACTGTACTTAGCAAACATCATCCAGTGGGATTATTTCCATTTATACTGAGGAACAGGACTAAAGAAAAAAGCATAATGCACCTCTTGCCAGAGAACTAATGGACTTAAAAGAGCAGAATGAGAGACGTCCTTTTTTGGGACAAGGACAGTATGTGAAGGCATGTTGCTAGACTCATGAGAGTTTTATTTTATTTTGTTATTGTGGCTGTTATTTGGTTGGGGCTGGGGGAAGGCAGTGAGAAGTAGATAACAAATACTTGTCAAAATAAACATTTTAAATGCAAAAAGCCTTGTCAAATTGAGTTGAATTGCTCTATCTACTTACTTTACCCCTAATTACAATAAGAGTTTTAGTTAGCTGGTGATATTAAATATAATGTATAACAGGATAACTAAAAATAAATATATTGGGGAAATCAGCTGAAAAGATTACAGAAATGAGTGGTCATGAGCATTTGGGCTAAGGTGGCAACTACCGTGGAGTATTAAATTTGAAATATTCCAAAATGGAACATTATAAACGATTTATCGTGGATATAAAGCTGGTCTCAGGAGCAGCGTGGTTTAAAGTCCCATTTATGATACTTATTGTCTTTATGTCCCTGGGCAAGTCACTTAACCTCTTAGTGAACCAGGCAAACTCTAAAACCCGAAGCTGAAAAACAATTACTAATCTTCATTAGTACAGGGAATCTCCTCTCCTGGATTAAAAAAGTGACAAAACAAAACAAAAATTCAACTTCCATCACATCACAATTTAGTGAATTTTGGTCAAAATATGACTTTCTAATAGTAAAAGTGGAGTGAGAGGGAGAAAGCTCATTTCTCCAGTATTTGGGGGGAAAAAGACTGAAAAAACTGGAAAGCAATCTCGCAGAAATTAGATATAAATCCATATCTCACAACATATAACAAGACAATCTTCAAATGGGTATATGACTGCAAAAAAAAGAGTGACATCATAGACAAATTAGAAGGGCATGGAAAAAAATGCCTGTCAGATATAGGTAAAAAGGAAGAATCCCAAACCAAATGATATAGAAAAGGTCTGGAGGAGGTAAAATGGGCAGTTTTGAACAAACAAAACTAATGCATTTAAAATTATAAGAGAAGCAAGAAACTGGGGGGAGGGGGATATTTGCAGCAAAATTATCTGCTTATGGTTTTATTTCCAACGTATCATTCAAATTTATAAGAATTAGAATCATTCCCTAATAGATAAATGGTCAAAAGTTAAGAATAGGAAATTATCAGACGAAAAAATCGAAGTTATCAATAGACATATTTGAAAAAAATAGAAAAGAACTGTAAAGTAACAGAATACCCACTAATGGGAGAATGGCTCAATATGTTTTTGTATATGAACTTAATAAATATTATCAGAAGAAGAAGAAGAGGAGGAGGAGGAGAAGAAGGAAAAAGAGGAGGAGGAGAAGGAGAAAGAAGGAGAAGAAGGAAGAGAAGAAGGAAGAAAAAGAAGAAAAGGAGAAAAACTATGACTAATCATTATATCTTCTTAAGAAGACCTACACTTTTGAAAGACTTAAGAATTGTGTTCAATATAATGATTAGCCATAGTTTTAAAAGACCACCCACCTCTGGAAGAAGAGATGACTGTAGTCAAAGTGCAGACGAGACATACATTTTCCACTTTGACCAATGGAAGAATTTGTTTTGCTTGAGTAGTCACATGTATTATGAAGGGTTATTAAAGCATCTTTTTAAATGCACAAAAGAGATGAGAAGAAAGGTCAGAAGGAAACACAGATAAGCTAGACAGCCTTAAAGTTACATATCAAGTTTATTATTCTTATTCTATTTAAAAAGGAAAGATAAACTCTATATAGAGACATTTCAATTATAGTCTTAGTTTTCTGTTTTACTTTGTATATGAAAATGCTTATTTTGCTTGGTGATCATTGCTCATAAATTTAGAAATAAAGTTATATAATTTTCTTAATTAAAAATTTTAATAATTAAAGATATTAATTTCTCCATCATTCAACAAAGTAAATTTCCTAGTTCCTTTATCATAGCATTCATCTAAAGAGGGGCTGAATCTGAAATCCACTTAAGTAGTTTCATTGTGAGCTGATGTCACTGAAAATATATCCCAGGAATTGAAGGAAAGCTAGTTAATCACATCTAAACGCAGTTACTGAGGAACTCATTACAGCATAATAGTTATGAATTGATGAGTTACCTTAATAGCTGCCTGATGTTTATGCCTTATTTGCTTAAGTTAGACACATAGAATATGTTCCTCTAAAGGATTATATCATACCTTCTTAAATAATCAAATATGATTTTAATTCTCAGGAAATAAATTTAATTCATGAAAGATTTCTAACTACCTACTATGTACAAGGAGGTATGGTGAATTGCAAAAAAACCTAATTATAACAAAATGGTTTCTGCCCTCCAGGAGCTTACAATCATGGGATACAAAATGTACATAATTAAATGCATAATTTGGGGAAAGGGAAAATATTAACCACTAGTGGGATCGGAAAAGGCTTCTGATAGGAGATGGTACCTTTGCTGAATCTTAAAGGAACTTAAGAATTCTGCAGTATAGACATACAAAGGTAATGCATGTCAACCTTGGAACTAACCTGTGCAAAACCCCTGAGATAGGAAATGGATACCAAGTTTAAGGAATAGCAAGTAATCCAATTTGACTGAAAAAAGAGCTTCCGAGATCAGTCTGGCAAGGTTGACCAGCCGGATTATGAAGAGCCTTCAAGGGCACGCTGAGGAATGCTGAGAAGAAAGTGAACCAAAGGAGAGAAAGAAGGAGCCATCAGAGAGGTACTAGCCATTAGAATTTAAATTTCCTTATAGTAAGAGTATTTCATTGTTTGTGTCTATATCTCTGGTGCCTACCAAAATGCTGGCACATAGCAGGTTTTTAACAAAGACTTGCTGATTGGTTGATAGGTAGGAGAATGAGGAGAAAGTGGTATCATAGATACTACTTTCCAAGGGAAGAAAGAACATAAAAAAGGGAGGCTGACAGAGTCAAAGGAGGCAGAGAGGCATAGGGGGAGGTGTGCTAAGAAAAGATCATTGGATATGAGGATTAAGAAGCGGTCATTATTCATTGTTGAAAAGAGTTTAACTCTAGTGGTGGGGATGGAAGCCAGATTGCAGAGGTTTGAGTAATGAATGGGAAGTAAAGAAGTGGAGACAATGAGTAGAAACAGCTCTTTCCAGAAGTTTGGAATTAAAGATTAGTGGAGATGATAAGATGATAGCTTCAATTCAATTTAATCAGCATTTATTAAGTATATTTGAGGCATTCATGAGCTCACTTTAAATTCTAGATACCATGGATGACTTGCTATTCCTTAAACTTGGTATCCATTTGTTTTCATGGTTTACACCAGGTTTCAATTAAAATATAGACCCACACAGTGGAGCCCGCAGAGCTTAGGATAGGGAGGTCCCCCGGTCAGTCCTTATATGGTAAAACTAATAAACCATGGTAAGCATTTGCTTTTCACTGTTATTTACCAGGGTCAATACTAAGCGCTGCATGATATATCTATAGCACATTTTCTGCATCAAATAGACTGGCGATGCTCCCAGAACGTTCTTTCTTTCTTTCATACAGATGTAAATACATCACTCCTCACTCAAAATCTGGCTCAGCCTGCAACTCCTCAGCCTTCTTCTGGACCTCCGCCCCCGCTGCCTTCTTTTACGGATAATGTCTCCACTCCACGGTTTCCTCTTCTGATTGCCGAGTTCTGCCTGAACTTTCATTTCAGAAAATACCTACCCCAGCCATGCTCACTCCAAATTTAGGTCAGCCTAGGATCTCACAGATTCCTTCCTTATGTTGTCTTTGCAAGGGGAACAGTCCTCCATTCTAGGAGTTATTCTTCTCCATTAGAACATAAGCTCCCTAACAAAAGGAAGTGTTTTTCTTTTTGCTTATATTTTTATCCCTGACATATAGTAAGCCTTTAATAAATGTTTTATCTATCTATTTTCCTATCATAAAATTTTTCAATAATGCCCTATTGATTACTTAATAAAGTTTTGACTTCTTTGCCTGAAATTCAAGCGCTTTCACACTGTGATACCTCCTCACCTTTTATATAATACCAGTGGGCACTCCCTCTAACAGTACAGATCTCAAAGAATCCATAATACTTTTTTTACATATCCTCCCAGAGGTCCTCTGCAAAGGTATCCATCCAAAATTGTGGGGGAGAGCCTCAAGATAGGAGTTTGCTGACAAATATTTAACAATCAGCTCTAAAAAATATATATGTACATGCCACACTTTTAAGTTTCATTTGCCTTATTAATATTTTTCTTCATCACTTTCTTAGGATTAGAAGTCAATAAAACAATAAATCAAGCCCTGATTTGCAGCATTTTCTGATTTCCAAGGTGTAAACATTCACATTCAAAATTTAACAATCAGCTTTCCTGGCTCCAGCACACTCCTGCCTCCGCATCTCTTGACATTACATGGATACCAATGAAAGGCATGGACCATGTACTAGTCATTGCTTGCTTTTACCCTGTGATCAACCCATCTTTTTCTCCAATCCTTCATCTTTACGATGAGGTTCTTTACCCTACTTCTCCTACACAATTATTGGTTGGCAATGTGTTACAGCTTATGCATCTTTCCCATATCCCTCTTCAGTACTTTTTAGGTGAAATTCAAATTAAATTCTTCAGGTAAAAGATTAAGGGTCATGAAATACATTACACAATTCCCTAAAGGCAGTCCTCATCTTATATTATTCTCTTAGGCATGTTCTACCAACTAAATAACCTGGTCATCTCTCTGCCCAGTGAATATGCTCTGGGCTCTCATCCTTTTTGCTTTGTCCATTACGTTCCCTAGGCCTTTAAATACCCTGTCTCCCACTCTTCACCTGTCAGATTCAAAGCTAAAATTAACAGACCTCTTCTATGATGGGTTTTGGTTTGGGATGACCTCACCCAGATCTCACAGAGCACTGTTTGGTAGTTCTCTGATATTTTTACCATGTAATCTTGTATCTTAGAGTTGATTGTGAGAGTTCCATGAGGATAGGGCCTATGCCTTTTTCCTAAGGCACGGTGCTTAGCATACAATGGACAATTAATAAATGTTTATTATACTGTATAGGGATAAGCTATGATGAACAACCTTGACATACTACTCAGTGTATGGTGCACACACATGACTATTTTTCAAAATACAGGGCTCAGGAAGGGAAAATGAAAGGGAAAGGGAAGAGATGAGAAGAGGGAAGCGAAAAAGCATTTATTAAGTACCTACTATATACAAAGCACTGTCAAGTACTTCACAAATATCTCAAATAATGCCTCTTTCATTCCGTATATCACTCAGCTGCAAATCATGTCATCTTGATGTCATGATCCTCTTTGAGAATGAAGGACAAAACCAAACATTCATTTACCTCTCAGTAGAGCATGCAGGAAATGTGACTGAGGGTAGTTACATGAACTTACAAGAGAGATACAACCAGTCCTACCAAGGAGCTGCACCAGCTTGCAAGGACCTTGCATTCCCTTCTGACCTTGACCCTGAGCAGGGCACCTCTTTGCCATAACTGTGCCCCTCTGTTCATTTAGTATGTCTCTGGGTATCCATGACAAAAGCTCTGGGCTGCAGAGCAGAGAGGGGCAAACAGTGAAATACAGGAGGCATCTTCCTCCAGTAAAAAATATTTGCAGCCCTTTATAGATATATGGAGTACAAATGAATGCGTATCATAAATATCATAAAAGCATATAACATTGCCACAGGAAATAATCCCAAATACAAAGTCCAATGCCCAAGAAGTCATCTAATACATAGCATTTATACTGGGAACATGAGCCACTTGTATTATAAATATCATAACAAAGAACATGAAGCATTGTATGTTTAGTGTCCAAACACATGGATCACATGCAGAAACATACTACATGCATGTATAAATACTCATATGGATCTGTGCAATTTGAACATACCCTACAACTATAAGAATAACACACGAATAATGTAGCTTACTTCCATAAACAGCAAAGAAACATAGCACAACAAAAGCACATTGCTAAGCAAACATATAGTTCATGTATAACATGTGACATTAATATACACACATACATATATATGTATATAAAAATCACCAAAATGGGCATCATCTGGGCATCACTTGAATCTCCTAGAGCATCATAAGTAAGCTTGGACATTGATCTAATGCCCTAGAATTCCTGAATTTTAAAACATTTTTCATTTACATCTTTTGTTTGTTCGTCACCTTTCCCATTACATTGCTTCCTCCATTCCTCCCAGGGAAATATATCATATAATAAAGAAGGAAGAAAGAGAAACTTGGACAAAAATAACCTATGTATACTCACACACATTCGCACACACATACACACACTCATATATATACATATATATAAAGAAATTATGCATGAACTCCCATCTCTGCAAATGTTCTCATATGTCTTTTTTGATAACAAGTCACGTCATTATACTTTTGGCTTCACTTGTTTCCATCTACATGTTGTAGGCAAGATATTATTTGTAAAGTGTTTGGCAAACTGTAAAGTGCTAGCTATCATTATTAATCATATGTGTATATAAATATATATATATATATATATTTCCAGGTTCTGACTACTTTGCATCTATGCATATAAATCTTCTCATGCTTTTTTGTATTCATTATGTTTACCATTTCTTATTGTACCATAATATTCTCATTATACACAGGTACCACAATGGGTTTAAGTTATTATCCCAATCAATGAACATCTACTTTGTTTCTAGTTCTTGGCTAACAAACACACATACACACACACCTACTTGTTGTATATAGGGCCTTGTTCTTTTTTATTGATATCCCTGGGATATATGCCTAGCAGTGAAATCTCTGGGTCAAGGAAATACACATCGGACTCACTTTCTCTTCAGAATTCCAAATTTAGCCCTGGATTTTCTAAAACAACCTCCTTAATTTATAGATATCCCAGACTGAATAAAAGGGGCTCTGTACAATATGGACCTCCTCCAAAGCTAAGGCAATATCTACTAATAGACTTAACACTACAATCTGCTAAACCAAGTGTGCTTAATTTCAACAGTCATTCAGTACTCTTTCTTGAATTCTTTTTTTTTCTCTTTAACTCTCAAATCATTTTGGTAGCTGGAGCTCAATCCTTCTCCTCCTTCACTTCCTAATAAATACATAATTTCCTATTTAATGGTTTAAAAGGGAAAAGATCAGTACAATAATATTTTCTCATGAGGACCCCAAACTTCTATGGAACATAATTTGGAAAATATTGTCACAGACACAATATCATTATGTAAATGATGATTATTAACCCAGAAACAGAAAAATAGACTTTGCCAAATTACAAGCATTAATTATGGAAAGAGCAGCCTGGAAATCAACTGTAAGACCCTTGTAGAATCCCATTAACTTCTGGAGAACATAGAGATTCCAATTTGTATGAGAACGCTATTTTCACATGAAGTCAAATTTTGGTCCTGAATCATGGTTTTCCAAGTAACTGTTTGGCATTGTGCACAGCCTGACCACAAGCTACATTTTCAGTGTCACCATATACCACAACCCCTTTGACACTCTGTGATCAAACCAAACTGACCTTCTCTGTTTCTCACACATGATGCTCTATATGGCCTCTCTGGACCTTTGGACTGGCTACTCTCTAGACCTGGAATGCCTTCCCTCTTACCTCTATTTCTGAGTCTCTCCCTTCCTATAGATTCAGCCTGGGTAAGAATTTTCTTGTGCAGGAAAGTTTCCTTGAGCCATCTGTCCCCAGCTGCTAGTATTCTCCCTCTCTCAAATATGAACTGCTTGGTATTTAACTACTTTATCTGTATGTATGTACATATGTATGTGTTTATGTGTATATACATATATATGCATGTATATATGTGTGTGTACATGCATATATACTGCCTTATATCCATGTATATGTGCATATATGTATTGACTTATTCTCTTTGATTTTTACTTATATTTATCTGTTCTTTTGTGTTTAAATATTGCTAATATTACTAGCAGTTAATGCTGCTGTCTCCACCACTGGAATATCAATCTATCAATAAACATGCATTAGCCATCTATTATGTGCCAGGCACTCTGCTAAGTGCTGAGGTTACAAAACCAAGCAAAAGACATTCTGTGCCCTCAGGGAGCTCCCAATCTAACTTCGGTTTATTTCATGCAGAGTTTATTTTATTCTTGATGTTTGTCTCCTTAGTGCCTAGCATGGTGCCTGCCACATAGTAAGTGCTTAATAGAGATTTGGTGATTGATTTAAAAAAAGTCTTAAAGTATCCTAGATAGACAACTTTTGTTCTCACCACTTTTTATCTCATTTGTCAGGCCACTTTCTGATCTATCCTATTTTCTACTTAAGCCCTCCTATGGTATCCTAAGCAGGTCAATGAGTACTATGCTCCCCTTTCTCCTCAGCCTGATTTATATAACATGGGAGTGTATTTATTATATTTGTAAGGAACGTGAGCAGTACTGTCAGTCAATCTGCTGGAATATTTATTAGGAGTAGTAATAAGCCCTCTCCTAGGGCTTTCTTGATTCACTTGGGCCTTTTGATAGATTAATTGATTTAATATTTATTGAGTTCCTCTAATGTGTTAGTTACTATTCAGACATCATTACCTTGGCATATTGCACAAATGGAAAGATAATTTTTGTCTTATTCTGTAGACAGTCTGGGCAGTTATTTCAAAGAAGACCAAGAAAATTCATTTTTTCCTCATGAATCTAGTGAATAGCTCTGCTTGTATTGCAAATGAGGTTCAGAAGCCTATGAGGGATTTTGAGCCCAAAGCCAAAGAATGCTTGGATTTTTGCTGAATACGGTTCTTACAGATGAGATGAAATAGTGAGTTAAGCCATGCTAGGAGATTTAAGGCAAAGGAGAAGGCACAAATGCACTTTCAGCAGTTCTCTCTCATCAGAGGAGAAATATGGCAGACGAAACCTGGCCTGATAAAGTGCAAATTAAGCATGGATCTCGCCCTTCCTTCCTGCTGCCTTCATTCACTATATAAGGAGACTCTGTTGAGGAAACTTGCTTCCATTTAGTTGCAGTGTCCACACTGCAGGTTTTCCTAGGACACTTAATGGATATTATTGATTTTCAATCGCTATTCCATAAAAGTGACATCTTGCCTTGAGAAATTCTTCCAATAAAAAACTCATTTCATCTCATACATGACATATATGCTATGGTCTATTTTAATATATTCTAATATTATTTACATATTATTTTTATAGGAACAAGGACTTGTCCTATTATTTCATTAGTATTAGGAGTTCCTAGCTCCATCTATAAATGAGAGTAGGGAATTTCTCTACAATTTTAAGAGTTGCCTGCAGTGATGTCAAACAACTAGCACATTGTCAGAAATGGGACTTGAATCCTGGTTTTCAGGGATCTAAGGCTAACTTTCTACACAAGATGCCACATTGCTTTTTAAAACACAACATTATTTTAACACATTTAAAATAGTTTCAGAAATACATAAAATGAAAAGTAGAAGAAACCTCAGAAATTATCTAGTTCAATTTCCTAGCTTTAGAAATGAGGAAACTGAAGTTCAGAGAGGAGAATTTGTCGAAGATTTTACATCCATTAAGTGGCATCCAGACCCAGTTCTTGTGGTCCCAGGTCCAATGTTCTTTCCACCATACTATGGTAGTATTTTTCAATATCGGATTTAAGTATATTAGGGGAAACACTTGGGGAAGCTACTGGACAATTTGATAAGCCCCTCGAATGGCTTAATGAGATCATAGGATGTAGAACTTTGTGGGAAGGACTCCTTGATTGAATCAGTTTGAGTTCCCAAGTCACCCCTTCCCCATTCACTGGACTTAGGGTTAGGGGAATTTTCTGTGTCATAGTATAGGGCTCCTTGGTGCTGCTTGGGAAGCGTCCTTCCAACATGATCTGTACTCTAATTTCATCAAGTTATTGGGAGGCACTAGCAAACTGAGCAGTGGTTTTTCTGATCACTCTATTTAAATAAATATAAAGAAATTTTTAAAATGCATAGTTAGAGAAAGTCATGTGACCAACAAGATGGAGGGCTAACATATTTTCTCCAGTCTCCACTAACTCTTCAAATCGAAACCAAAAACAAAAAAGGAAAAAGAAAACCAGTAGAGGAATTATGTGCCAGGGGTAGAACCATTACAGCTGTTTCTATAGAAAATCAAAACATGAACCCCAACAAGGTGACAGCCCTGTGAATAGTGGAAAATAATAATCCTTAGTGGTGGCAGAATTTATGAAGCACAGGACAGAAATACTTGGCAAAACAGAAAAAAAAAACTTGAATAGACAGTGGCAAATTTTCCCAAAGAAACAAAATAAAGAAAAACAATTAGAAATACAAGTACAGTGGAACCTCGATTTATGAGTAACCTGGTTTAAATATGCTTCGATGGAGGAGGAACAATTTTTCGCAAAATTTATCTTGCAAAATGAGCAAAAACTTGCAGTACAAGCATCATGTTTGGACATTAATGGCTCTTAAAGATATTTTTTCTCCTCCTTCTCCCTCCTTCCCACCTCCTTCCCCATTCCCTCCCCAAGAGGTGTGCCATCTTATATAGGTTCTACACATACGTTCCTATTAAATACATTTTCACCTTAGTCATGTTGAATAGAAGAATTAAAATGAATGGGAGAAACCATAAAACAAAACAAAACAGAATACAAAAGAAAATGGTCTTCTTCATTCTGCAATCCAATTTCATAATTCTTTCTCTAAATGTGGAAGGCATTTTGCCTCAACAGTCCCTTGGGAATTTTTTTAAATCCTTGCATTCTATGAAGTAGTAAGTCTACCAGAAAAAGTCCTCATACACTGTGATTGTTGCTGTGTACAAAGTTCTCCTGGTTCTGCTCCTTTCACTCAGCATCAGTTCATATAAGTCTTTCCAGGCCTCTTTGAAGTCTTCTTGTTCATCATTTCTTATAGCTCAGTAGTGTTCCATTACATTCATATACCACAACTTGTTCAGTCATTCCTCAATTGATGGACATTCCAGTTTTTGGTCACCACAAAGAGAGCTGCTACAAATATTTTTGCACATGGGGGACCCTTTCTCGTTTTTATGATTTCTCTGAGATACAGTCCTAGAAGTGATATTGCTATGTCAAAGGGAATGCACATTTTTGTAGCCCTTTGGGCATAGTTCAAAACACATGGATTTCGAAGAGAGACTGTGTAGAGTCACGTAAGATCTATCACAGGAATGTGACAAGTCAAAAAACTAGAACATTATAATTCAAGAAATTGTGCAAGAAAACTTGCATTTCTTGAAATGCAAAACTTGAATTTCTGACTGCAGAAAACATCAATCAAAAGACTTTAAAGATCACTCTAGAAAAAAGCCTATGCTTTAAACTCAAACCCCAAATGCTGGTATAGTAACTCCTTTGTGGAAAAGGAGGAGAGGGGGAAGAAAGGTGAAGTATTCCTTATGGCACTACTTCTCTTTTAAAAAGAGTTTATATTGTCAGAGCATCATATATATACTCCAGTGATAAGATGTAGGTGTTGAGATAGTGAAGGAAAGATTCCTGCAGCCAGAGACAGCTCTATGGTAACTAGTTGGGTGAGTTTACTGCTCTGTAAAATCATGTTATATCTAGATCCCTTTCTGCTCTAACATTCATAGTAGATCCCACCTCAGCTTTAGTGAAATTCTCTAGTTCATTTTTGTTTCTAAGTAGCATTACACCCAAATTTTCTCTCAGTAGTATTATACCCAAACTATCAAAAAATTCTTATAATTTATCTGAAAGTACTTAAAATACTACGTTTGTTCAGTCATTTAAGTAGTGTCCAACTCTTTGTGACCCCATTGGGGGTTTTCTTGGCAAAGATACTGCAATGGTTTGCCATTTCTTTTTCCAGTTCATTTTACAAATAAAGAAACTGGGGAAAATAGGGTTAATTGACTTGCCAGGGTAACATGACTAGTAAGTGTCTGAGGTCAGATCTGAAGTCAGGAAAATGACACTTCCTGACTCCAAGCCCAGTGCTCTATCCACTGAGACACCCAACCGCTAAAATGCTACATAGCATAAGACTTAAATTGGGCAGGATTTCATGACATTGCCTTATTTTTAGATCTAAATAGATATAGAAACCCTTTATTAAACACTATGTACCAACATGAAGTTAAGCATGAAGATTTAAATACAAGCCATCCTAAGAGTCCCTTACCCTCAGGGAGCTTAAATTTCTACATGGGAATGACAAAACATAAAGGAGTGGGACAAGGTTATGGTTAACCAGGTAAGGAAGCTTTGAGCTGATAAAGAAGTGAACCTGGGGAGTGGGGAGTGGGGAAGGGATAGATAGACACAGGCACCCAGACAATCAAAAGAAGATAAAAGGACACAGGCAGACAGAGAGAGGAGAGAAATCACTACAGAGAAACAAAATGAGACAGAGCAGCTGAAGAAGACAGCCCTAGAAAGGCAGAGATAGTGACACAGAGAAACAGAGAGACATAGAAACAGAGGAGCAACAATACAGATAAGGGGAAAGACACAGAAGCAGAGAAACTCTTCTTTCTCTTTCATTATCACTTTTATTCTTCGTGTCCCTTGAACTTCCTTCCTTTTCTCTTCCCCTCTTCTCAAAAATAACTGGACAGCAGCAGAAGTCTCTACCTCTGGAAGAGGTGGAGAGACTCAAAGGATAATGCTGGTCCCGTTGGAGTGTCCTTAAAATGAAGAGCTATCGGGTGGCCATTTGCGGGGAAGAGTGTGCTGGTTCAATACTGGAGATTATTAGGTCAATCAACAGACAGACCACAATAACTGTTGGTATCCATACAAGGTCAAAACATCCAGAGCAAAGTCTCCTAATCCTTGTTATGACTCCTCCCCCAACAGGAGTTGTGGAAGGGCATGGGAAAAGAGAAAAATACGGGGAAACATGAATGAGCTGCAATCAACTTCAGTGGAATAAGTACCCACATAGAGGAAATCAGAAATTCACTGAAGCATAGAAACATTTTTTTAGATTATTCTTATTTATTCAACAACCATTTGTTAAATACTTCGCACAATGCCTGGCATAGAGTAATCACACACTGAATACGTGTTGACTTGTTTTACATGCAAAGCAATGATACTAATAGATGGAGAAATATTGTCTGTGCCTTCCGAGAGTTTGACATTTAGTGAGGAAATACTACAAATGCATGAAATTGGGGCTAAGGGGAAATGACAATACAAGAACCAAAGAAATTCATGGCTAATGATGAAAACTATGAACATAAGTGAACCAGAAACATGAAGTCAAGTGTTTATTATTTTACACATTATTTTTAAAAAGAATGATAAACCATAGCATTCAAGGAACAAATTAGTACTGCCTACTGAAATGGTATTGTAATTCAATATTATGAGCATTAATAATAATAGCTAACATCTACGTAGTGCTTTAAATTTGGCAAAGAATTTTACAAATATAATCTCACTTTATCCTCTCAATAACCCTGGGAGGTAAGCTATTATCATTGCCATTTTACATTTGAGGAATCTGAGAGAGACAAATGTTAAATGATTCATTCCAGGTCATGTGACTAGTAAGTGTCTGAGGACACATTTGAACCTAGTTCTTCCTGGCTCCCAGTCCTGCAGGTTATCCATTGTCCCACCCCACTGCTTCTAGCAGCATATGAAGGGAATTGATATGAAATGCATAATAGATTTTCAATTTAATTGATATAACTAAGCATGAGGTCTGTCAAGGATGAGGCAGCAGGGTTTAGAGTTTGTGACAATCTTTGGGTTTGTCTTTGAAATATACACATATACTCCCTTTGGTGTCCATCTTCGCCCAACTCTCAGCTGTGACTCCAGAAAGCTGTAGCATGTGCAATAACCACACCCTGGTAAACTGTCTCAGTGGTCTGCTAAGCCAGGTGGAGAGTAACCCACAGGCCTCCAACTCCTCAGTGAATTAGGGGGTGTCTACCCCAAGCATGTGAAGACTTTCCTCAGCAAAATGGGCAGGTGAGAACAATTTGCTCCAATGGCCACATGCAGGTGACCAAAGCAGGTTCTGTGCAGAGCTTAGAGCTTGATCAGACATCAAAGACACCAATGTCATCCACCGCATCCCAGGTCCTTGTCAGTAGTCCTAACTTTTGTCCTGCCACTGGACTTCAATGACTCTGGAAAAGAGAGAGAAGCTGCTGAATATGCGCAACTCTGCCTCACTTTAAATCCAATTCACTCCAGGTCAAAACATCACCCTATGATGTCATAGGTCCTCTTGGAAAACAGGATGAATTACAAGAGTCAGAAAGGGTGGTTTTTAATCCCATTTCTGTCACTTAGTAGTGGTATGATCTTGGGGAAATATTTTTTTTTTTTTCTGTATGGGCCCCCATGTCCTCATTTGGAACATAAAGGGATTAAAGTAAGCTGATCTTGAGGATCCCTCCAAGTAATACAATTTTTTTTTTAAATTCAAGTTAGAGTACAAGGGAGAGAGTTTGGTGGGTGGAGTATAGAGGAAAGAGGTTTATGATTCTGGAAGGAAAAGAAAGTAGTTAATGAGAGAGAGAGAGAGAGAGAGAGAGGAGAGAGAGAGAGAGAGAGAGAGAGAGAGAGAGAGAGAGAGACAGAGACAGAGAGACAGAGAGAGAGAGAGAGAGAGAGAGAGAGAGAGAGAGAGAAAGAGAGAGAGAGAGAGAGAGAGGAAGAATCTGAGGGATCTTGTCAACTTTTGGTTAGCATCTACACCAGCATCTCCTTCTCTGGTACATCCTGACCCTGAAGCCTCCTCATTCTCCCTACTTTTTTCTCAAGTCAGCAGTCAGACACATCCTTCCCCAACAGCCTTCAAAGCTCCTTCCACCTCAGATGAGCTCTTCACTCACCCAGTTATCACACTGCTATCAGAAATCTCCTTCTTTCCATTACATCAAACAATGCAGTGTTTATAAGTCAGTGTAAACATGAACAATTTATTCACTGTCTTTGTTTGAAATCAAAGCATTAAGATCCTTTCCCCAGCTTTACAAGTCAATCTATTATCTATACTTGCTCCATAGCTAAGGTGCTCTTAGTTCTATCTTCTCCCATTAAGTATTCCAGATCATAGAGGACAGACATTAGCTAATAGAAGTTAACTCCCACACCCAGGGAAATACATAAGTCAATGGTAACTGGAAACTTTCAAAATCAAAGAATCTTTGAGTTGGAAAGGACTCTAGAGATCATTTTATAGACAGCTAGGTGGGCACAGTAGATAGAGTGCTGGACCTGCACTCAGAAAGATGCATCTTCCTGAGTTTAAATCTGGCCTCAGACACTTACTAGCTACAGCTAGTAAGTGACCCTAGACAAGTA